>CAHIKZ030004103.1:4000000-4210000 GCA_903632075.3 Acanthosepion pharaonis | reverse complement strand
GTTTTCCTATTAGAAATTTTTGATTAGCATAATTTAATGAATTCATTTATTAAATTTAATAAACCAGGCAAAAGTTAACTCTTCCACAAAAAAAATTTTATACACTGAATTAAAAAATATTAAACTTTTAATGACTTCCCTAATTACATTGTTGATGAAAAATTAGACAAGCCATTAGAAATAACAGAAATCAAAAAGAACATAATTCCTCAAAAAACCCTAAACATATCAACCTACTATCCCGTAATCAAATGCATTCTAAATACAAAAAAAAATATCCTAAAAAAATAAGTACTAATGCATGTGTGTATATATATATATATATATATATATATATACACACACACACGTACTAATCTATTACCCACTGATTCCAGTAAAAAAAAGAAAACTAATTACATACAGGAAAATACTTGTTGACAACACCAATATACTACACCATGAAAATAATAAACAAAAACTTCAAATTCTTGAGGCTCTATCTCAAATGCAACCAACACTGAACAAAATATATTACAAATGTAGTAGCAGCAATGTTTTAAAGGCATTTGACCAACAGTTAATGCCATTTTGCATTTCTACCATTTCTGGTTAGCTACCTTATATTGGGACACCTGCAAATTACCATAGATACAACATATAAATTTTAAATCTTAAAATAATTATAAGAGTGCATTCATGCATGTTTTCAAAAATCAGCATCACAACAAGCTAAAATAAATTTGCACAATTCACCTGAGGAAATTGAAAGTACTTGGGTTAACAAAATCTATGGTGCCTTGCTTAGTGAATTTCAACTTATCAAGAAGCTAATTAGAGAAATAGAAAGGATTATTATGAAAATAAATAGACATAATATGTCAATATTAATCAATGAAACATGTATGAATGATATATATATATATATATATATATATATATATATATATATATATATATATAATACAAATAAAATTTGTCACTTAGCTGACTGATGTTATATTTAGTACCTCAACTCCAGTTTCCTGTAATTGTTCAGTCCACTCTTCAGGAGGTTGCAAACAGTCGATTTTCTCATTTTTCATTATCTTTATACTAAGTTTGATGTAATTAATATATGCACTAGTTGAGATGCTCTTATTAGTGTTAGGGCAGAAGTGTTAATTCCTGTAGTGCTTATTTTTTTAAATTGTAATTTTCTTTCTGAACAATTCTTTTCAATCAAGAGAGTAATATATATCTCAGTAAAAACATTTTTTATTCCAAGATCATCCACTAAGGAGGATCTGATTTTTTTTTTTACTAATAGTAATACTAGCCAGAAGTCCATGGTTAATAATTAAAATAAAATTTCTAGACACTATTTTTTGACAGTTCTAGAAAGATAAAACTGAGAAAATGATCACTTAAAAAATAAAAATGTTTAAAGATTTCAACACATGAAAATTTTTTTTACAAAAAGTGAATTACTGTTTTTAAACACTTTTTTTTTTAATCTTTGTAAAACTGTTTTTCAGCAAACATGCATTGGCAATTAATCTTTATGGAAATGTAAAAATTTGTGACAAACATTTTTTTTTAGTAAAATTTGGTCATGAAAATATTGGTGGTTATTGCAAAAAGAATAACATTTAAAAATAAAAACCTATTCATTATAAAAGTAAATAATAAATGAATATGTACTGAAATTTTCTTTTCAACTGGATAATTCCCTGATTTTTGGTTATTTAAAAAAAGCACTGCCCTTCTCAATTTTCCTTCAAGGGTTTGTAGTCCCTAGGTTGGGAAACTTTGGAATGGACATGTAATAGAGTGGGGGCCTTGTATCAAAGTTTCCTGGGGATGGGGGGGAAGCGAGATCTTAGCGTTGGCCCTGTTGGGAAAAGTTTACTTGAACAAATAGAGGAAATTTCAAATTCAGACTTGTCTAATGAAATAGATTCAAATTTTTTGTTCAAAATAAAAAAAACAAAATGGTTAAATTAATAAGTCATCATCATCCCTGTTTTTTTAATGCACCAGAAAACTGCAAACATTTTTGTTACAAAATTTACCGTATATAAAACCTGCTCAGTATAAATTGAATCTTAATCTTTCCCGACATTGTATAATTTGATTAATGTTCAGCTTGAAACATTCAAAATTTGTGCCTAGAGATTGCAGGGAGATTATGGTAAAAATTTGATTTAAAGAACCACAATGAACTGATTTTTTTTTAATGAACAAAGTTAGACAAATACTAAATGAAATCACTCATCAAGTCTTCTTAAATTACTATGTACATGCTAACCTTGTTAGCTAGAAAGTTGGCAGGAAAGGAAAAATCTTGCTGATTTCAGTTATTTTTAAAGACAGTTTTTGGCAACCCTTGGCTGTCTACAATTTGTCAGGTTGTATCTATCATTCAGCAACCTCTCACACAGTTCATCATTTTTACAGAAGATCAAAAGATTAATTTGATAAAGTTTGTTTTATTTTTGCTACTCTACAGATTTATGAAATTAAAAATTGAGGGACTTTAAAGTATGTTGGATAAACACTGATTTAATAAAAATTTGTTATAAAATCAACTCACACAGGTATTGAAAAATTCAACTGGACTTTAAAAAACCCAATGCTGACACCCGTTAACATAGTACAAATTAAGATTAATAGGATTATTTACATATGAAGCTTTAGAAATTTTCTATGCGTTGGTTATGTGTAGAAAAATAATTACAGTGCTGATTACATCTAAAGCACAACTTCCAAAAATCATCTCAATATGATGAAAAGAGAGGTATGCATGATTATTTTACTTGATATTTTATACAGTTTTATATAGCATTTGAGTGCTGACAGTTTGGGATTTGACAAAATGATGTTCATTAAATGTGGTGATCTACAGAACTTGCTTCTTTTTTATGAATTGAGGGATTTAAGGAACACACTCTTGCTCCTAAATCATTTCTTTTTTTTTTTAAAATCAAGCTTTTACTGTAATTTCTATTCTTGGACCCACTGTTCCTTATTTTCATCAACAATGTTCCTGATGCCATCAGTTTCTCACTTGGTATCTAATCCTGTCTTAATCTGTTCTGGTGCTTCTGTTTTATATCTAAAGATTCTTGACAAAATTCAATGAATCTGTTTTATCGGTCCTGACCTGGCATCTCTGCTTCCATCTCCTCACCGCACCCAACTGCCATAATGTAGCTACCCTTTATCTCTTCCATAAATATTTTCACGGCAATTATGCTTTCTTTGTTGGTAATTAGACTTCATGAATTTAAGCACAGTACTAAATTGGCAGCTGAGTCTCAATTTCACTGTTCAAATTGCTAGTTGTAACTAGCTAGTTATATGCTAATAGTTTGTGTCTCCTTGAATCCTGTCCCTTTATTGTCTGTTTCTTTCAATTTCAGTATCCCCTTTCATCCTAGTAGGTTTTATTGTCTTGCTTGGGATGAAATGATTAAAAAAAAATATCAGCAGAAAATCATGAAAGTAAAGCTAAACAAAATTTAATATTGATGGAGGCAGAAAAAATAATATTCAAGGACATTGATAAAAAGGAAAGTAGGTAATGATTAATATTTTATAATTTTAACCATTTACAAGTCAAGATAAAAAAAAAAAAAAAAAAAAATATTTCAAGTTCACTTTATGAATTAAACTAAGATAATGAAAATAATGATTACAATAATAAACATCTGTTCCATCCCTGAGGGGAAAAACTATGGATATCAACTTTAAATCTTGTCCCATGGCAAACTTATTGCCCAGAAAATAAACAAAGGATACTCTAAAGCATTGTTTGGTTTTTCAGGCTCCTCATAAAGCCCCACAAGCACTGAAAAATAAAATATATTCATTTATAAAATAAGGAAAATCTATACAATAATTTTAGCAATACTTAAATTTTTAAAAAATTAAAATTGTATATTTGAAGAACATTGATGTTTCTAAAATCCTATTATCATTTATCAATTCATGTTATTTTTCCTATTTTATCAGAATTTAAAAAAATGAATTTGAATATATACATTGATACATCTTAGAAGTTTGCCCAACAGATAGCAAGCAAATTTAATTATACTTACACGAGAAACAAAAAAAAAATGCTAAGAGTTTGCCTTTACATAAGCTACTTGCATGTGAATTTCAATGTTCAATTTAACTAAAAAAGTATTTTGTAAAACCAAAGTTTGGTTTTATAACAAAAAAGAAAAAAAAGACTGATAAATAAACTATTTTTTTTTAAACTTTAAAATGTGCTACATTAAAGTTAAAAAACAAGTAGTCATGAAATCATTACTGCAAGTCAGTGTACAATTTAATTCTCAAAATTCTCAGGTTAATTCTTGTTTAGGCATATATTTATTACATAAATCAACCATGCAAAATAAGACAGCAATAATTCTGTCAGACTAAATCTAAATGGACTGATGTATGACTAAACCATGATGGAAAATTTTTATGCTTAAAAGTTGACATGTACACCAGCCTATGCAGTATAATTTTGTGATGAATAAAACGATTATTTTACAGTAATAAAATATGGAGTTTATTTATCCCAGATAAAAAAAATTTAATATTTAAACTGTGACATCTTGCCACCACCTCAAAATGTATTTTATATTTCAGAGCACTTCAGAGATAAAACTTAATAAATATTTGAAAACATTTAACAGCAAAAAATTTTTAAGTGTTAAATTATGCAACCTCACTTGCAATAGTTTTACAAGATTAAAACTTTACACATAAAATTGCAAATGTTGAGTACCAAGGGAAAAAAAAAAAAAAAAAAAGAAAAAACTAACCCCCACCCACTCAACAAATTCACAAAATCAGTTGGGTTCCATAAAAGTGCTGAAAAATTCATTTATCTGAAATTTGATCTTTTATATCTGATTTAAAATCTAAAAATCTGCAGTTTCATAAACAGATATTGCTGTTGCTGATGTGAAACGGGAAATAATTTTGTACATGCATATTATAAAGAGTAATACAAAATTTTTTTTCCAATAGAAATTATTCAAGAAATTTTGGATAAATCCAAAAGATCTAATCAAAATTATACTGGTAACTGAAAATATACAGGCTGAATTAGGTAAACAACCACTGCAACATTGTTATAGCATTATTGCTTAGCTGTACTGGCCCATTTTACGAAAAATAGGAAATTGGCATTTACTAGAGATAGATGACTATCAAGATATTGATGACGATTTCTCACGTGTGTCACAATTTTTGTTTCAATCAGATACTCTACAGTAGGGATTAAACTAAACTAGATTCAATAAAATATGCCACTAAATTGGACACTATTATTGCTACTATAATGTCTATGCTGGTTTGGAAACAGTACTAAGCTGTTTATGAGAACTGTTAGAGACTGACATTTCAGTGTGTCTTGAAAACGCATGCACACATCAAAAGCATGCAATATGGACATTTAAGTAACTAGTGTTAAAAGACAAAAGTATTTCTATGGGAAAATATTCAAACAGGATTCAAGAATATCAATCTCCACAAAACAAAATTTGATTTTGATAATAAAATTATAATTTCTGTCAATTAATCATAGTGAGAAAATAAGTGTGATTGATAAAATCCCCCCCCCAAACCAAAAAAAAAAAAAAAAAATTTTTTAAAAATAAATATAAAACTAGAGAAATTATACCCTATATTAATGTAAAATTCAGAGCTTGAAATAAATGATTATAAATTTGAATCTGAAAGTACATTTTCATAAATCAAACTGCTGTTTTATCGAAATGAAACATTAAAATATACCCTTTGTTAGAGCATCCAGAACACCTGCTTTTTCTAAATATTTTCTGAATTCTTCTCTCTTGGAATCAGCTGGCTGAAAAGAAAAATCAAAATATCTCTAAGGATCGATTACAAAATCATGTACAGATATAATTTTCTTACATATGCATGAAAAAAAAAAAAAAAAAGGGGGGGCTATAACCTTGTCATGATCAATTTCTATAATTTAATGCATGAAACCAGTAAACAAAAATTATTGATAAAGAAAGTTGAGAAATATTCAGAAGGTTGCATAAACAACTGCTTATTTTTTTTTTAGAGAACAATTATTCATTATTTAAGAAATTTAATAAAACAGACTTTTTGACATGTGATAATTTTTCTCAGTAAGCAACTCAAAAAATGATTAAAAAAATAAAAAAATAAATAAAAAAAAAATAAAAAAAATAATAATAATATAGTTTTAAAGGTATGGGCTAAAGAGCCCAATATCAAGGATAGAGTATATGTTAATATATATATATATATATATATATATATATATGAGAATATGATATGTAACTTATTATATATCTGAACAATGCAAGTTAGATGACAGGGTAAAAATTTTGGGTTACTACTTTTGTCCTCTAAGACTTTGTTATTCTCATTCTGCTTTCCACATTTTGGTGAGTATTAAGTGATATGAAATATCCAGTCTTATTTACATTTGTGCCACTTGACTACAGTACACAAGTTTTCAGCATTGCCAGGGAACCAAATAAGTTTTAATCAATACTTTAATCCACTATGCCGTATTGTGTGGTCACTCCTTGAACCTGACATTGTTGAAAAGTCAACATTCTGGTTGAATTGAAAACTTATACGAGATGCCCTGTAAGCAAGGAAGGCAGACTGAAAATGATCTACCCTGTATACAGAATATTAGGGATTAACATTCTATGAAGGTGACTAAGAATGATACCAGACACCCAAAGAAAGCTGGAGGGTACAAAATGTTACAAGTATGATGATCAACATAACTTGGTTGGTCCAAAAGGTATATAATAAAATGTAATTGGATCTTCTTTACCCAAAGCATGTGAGACTATTCCAAGAATATCTAGACAGAAAAAAAAATCCTTCAGTAGAACAACAACCCTCATTTGAAAAGATTGATAGCAGAAAAAAACAAACAAGAGGGGGAAAAAAGGGAAGTCACAATACTAAACAATTAAAAGAAAAATAAATTTAATTAATTTCCTGAGAATCTTCAAAAAAATGAAGCCAAACAGCATAGATTAGGTGTTGAAATGTGGAGAGGGGAAGAAAAAAAAATAAATAAATAAAAAAAAAAAAAAAACAATTTTCCCCCTTAAATTTTGCAAGGATTTTTTTTTTTCATTGAAACTATTGTTGTTATTACAAAAGTAAAAACAACTTGGGGGAAAAAATATCAAATCAAAATACACATCTGGAGAGAGAGAGAAAAAAAAAAAAAAAAACATGACAAAATAAGTATGAATTTCATGATCCAACACAGATTAAATAACTTTTTGCCTATTTCTAATTTTCAAAATCATCTAAAGCAAAAAATCTAAAATAAATCAATAATAATCTATTGATAATTTCCAAATGTTTATCTTTTCAGTTGTAACCATTTGAATCCAACTTTCTCATCACAAGTTATTTTTATATAGTTATGCAATTTCCAAAACAATTTGTAATACTTTTTCTTTTAAAATCAAATTGATTTTGATAAAGAAAAGAAAGTAACTTTTGTATTTTCTATTAAATCAATAATCCAAGAATATAAAATCAATCAAAGATCAGTTTTTAATTTTTCAGTAAATGAAAATACTCTATGATACAAATGAAATAATTGTAATATTTTAGAAAATATCAGGTCCTTTCCCAGTTACCAAAATTCTAAATATGAAACTGGAATTTGTCAACCTAGATAAAAAGTGCAACAAAAATACATCCCACATAATGGTAAGACATTAGTGGCAGTGGCAATGGCATCTTCATCTAGCTAATGTCATCTTATGTGGGAGGTATATCAATTCTGCCTTATCCAAATACTTTCTGCAGTGTCAAAGACATATTTGACTATATTTATGTTGCACACAAATAAAAAAGACTGAATTCATAATGTATACAAGCCACAAAATATGAAAGTGAAATAAGTTTCATTAGAGTCAAAGATTTGAAGATCCCTTTGGCCTATATTTTTAGCATTATTCATTAAATGCTTTTATGCAAATCACCTGACATTCTGAAAACAGACATATAACCAAAATATTCTTTTTTAGTAGTCAGCACTTTGTATCCATGTGTTTCACATTCACGGATTCAATGAATTGAGAGTTGAAGAAAACATCCTAAAAGAAAAAAAAATTGAATTTCTCACATGCTGAATCTACATGAATGATGTGGAGGCTGACCCTACTGTAACCTGCCACCATTTCATAGATCATTTAATTTATACACATCATGGCCTTCGTCACACATCAGGTATCAATTTCCTACAAAAATTATAATTCAAACCTATAGTATATTTATATTGTATGACAAAGTACATAGAATATATGCAAATATGGTATTTTATGAAACTAACATTTGCCAAGAACCCTAGAAGCAACCACCCCTGCAGATACTGAATGACAACTACACATCATGTAATGGTTTTTACAGATATTAGCAGACATATAGCTACTAAATGTTTGTTAATATGATCTAATTTAATTATAGTATCTCAAACACAATAAGATTTTTCTATAGCATCAACATAACTATGCCTTAAGTAGGCCTTACTTAAGACAGTTGTTATTAAGGTAATATCTATATTATTTTGCCTTCTTAAAATAAGAACTAGTCTCAATAATGTCTAACAGCATAACTTTTTTTATATATATCAGGAGAGACATTCTAGTGCATGTATATGTATAAATAAAAGCAGTATAACACCACATTAAAAAAAAAAACCAAAAAACTTACATTGTTATTGGAAATGTTTGAGAAAAAGCATATATAAATAGCTACATTTTGAGATCTGAACCTATATGCAAATGCATAAAAAGATGAATATAAATAGATCATTAATCATTGCAACTAGAATATTTTAAGAACATGTTCTTTTTTGTTAATAGAACACATTTTTGTTTTGCAGGAACACCTTTTTGATTTTACAATTTTTGTATGTGCATTCATTTGTTAATCTAAATCAGTCCCAACTGAATTGCTTCATGATAGAACAAAAGAAACTAAATTCAATATCAACTGATATCCATAAAAGATTTCTCCCATGTTTTGTAGCACTGAGTGATGATCATGTTCGAAGCAGGTGAATGCACAAGCAGACAAACCAGTTTTGGTTGTCCAGCAGCTGTTTAACATTGGCGGGGGAAAAAACAAAACAAAAACTCAAATCTCTTTGTTGCTAAAGAAATCTCAGCAGTGGCAGTGAAACACGTTTGGCAAGAGGAACAAAAGCACCAAGAAATAAAAATATTAGTTTCTCACCTCATGACTAAAATAAAAAAAAAAAAAAAGTCTGAACAAAAATAAAACAAATTAGGAATTTATTTAATGCAATTTGAAATTTTATAAGTTTATCCCTTAAGGTTATACAAAAAGATGAAGAGATTCATAATTCAGTCCGGTTTTGGCTATATGAAAGGCTACTAAAAAACTCTTGGCCTAATCCACTTCCAAAAATCTAACCAAATGTTATTTATATTATTTTTTTTTAAATCCCTTCTTGGTCAAGCCTTTATCTAGTTATGATCACCAACAAGTGTGTGTGTGTGTGTGTGTATGTGTATTTTTTTAAGTAAAAATTTCAAAGAGTAAGAGTTAATAATTTAAAACTTGCTATCACTTTCACAGTATTGGAGACTTCCCTACGGTATAAAACAGAAAGTTGTTTTTTTTTTGGGGGGGGAGGTAAATAGTTTTATTGTTGCAAAGAAAGCTTAAAAAAAGTTTTCCTTCCAATCTGGAACAGATTCAAAGCATTGTCATTTTGTTTTTAAAAAATAAAATTCCAGTTGTCAGATTGTAACATTGATAAGAATAATTTATATTCTAATGTTCTAATTCAAATTTAACAGCCAACAAACAGGAAATATGAAGATGTCACTGTATTTGGATACTGACTTTCTTTAAAAGGGTAGATAAGAGCACAGACTTTCAACTACCAATCAGACAAGTTCAACAAGACCAATGACAGGTATGCGCCCATGACAAACAAAAACGAGCAAACAGGCAAAAAGATTTTGGGGATGGAAAAGTTCATAAACAGCTGAGTACATCTGAACAAGTGCAGCTGTGAACATTTTCACATTTGTGAACAGATTCATAAAAGAAATAAAGCCATAAGTAACCAGTGACAAATCACACCAACACATTCTAAAACTGTTCCTGGAAAGAGACAACTAACAAAAAAATTTTTTTTTAAATACACATTCCTTGACTGCATTAAGACAAAGATTCTGACTTAATGTTAAAGCAAATTCACACCAGAATAAATGTTGACATTGTTAGAGGCTAGAAATCTCACAGAAAATTTTCATTCCTATCTCAATTGTTGTTTTGTGTTTGTCACTTCTCAAAAAAACAAATCTACAAGGTGAAATTTTCAGTTTAACATTACCAGAAGAATGCTACAACCTCTAAGAGAGTTCTGAAAAATGATTGGCTCAACCCACTTCCCAAATGACCAAATGTCAGAATATTGTTTTTTTAAAGGTTTCTTGGTCAAGAAAATTTCGCCACCTATTCATAATTGTTCATTTCATCAATTATTTTGTTTTTAAATTTAAGCACTTGACATTTTCCCAATATATAGAAAGATTAATTTCAATGAAAGAAAAAGGGCCAAGGGTTACAACAAAAAAGTACTTAAGCATAGATTGTATCATACTGCAATGTTTAATTGAAATACAAAAGAGGAAACAATTGTCTTTAGACAATCATTATTAAAATTTGAAAGTCATAAAACAAGAAGAATGGTACAAAATGCTAAATTACCATAAAAAGGGCTTAATAATTGGTCATCTCCCCAAATTTCCTAACAAGTTTTTAAGAAAAAAAAAAAAAAAAATCAATACAGATGTGATATAGCAAAATAAAAGTGTTGTCAAATTTATAGATATATTAATAAATGAATAAAAATAAAAGCTCCATGCATATTACAATTTGTGAAAAGTCACCAAAGTTTGATAAAAATAAAAATCAATTTTGTCTATTTCAACAGAATAAAATTATTTTTTCTCGAAAATATAATAAAAACACAGATTTATTACTAAGTAGAAAGCATTAGTGAGAGGTTGTTATTGGTATACAGCAGAGATGCACTTTATTGAATATATTTGAAATCAATATTTTTAAGATTCATTTTCGTTTTTTTGTTGGATGCACTTAATGAAAAGTGTATTGTAATATATACACACCAAGATTCTTGTAAAAATGATGCAATTTAAATTGATTGGGCACTACTAACCTTCATTTTTCCTAATGGATTTCTGATTACCAAATATCAGGAAATTATAAAAACTGATATATTTAAATGCTCTTAATATTACAAAGAATTGAAAATAGTTCCATGAATAAAGGCTACTTTCAATCACAGAATGTAAGATATTTGGAGAGAGAGGGATTGAGAGAGAGCGAATGCCATCTGCCAGGGACAAAGAATGAAATGATAGTCGACTTAGTAACAAGAGCTACAAGCTGCTTCTTATTTTAAAAAAATATCAAAACACAAACTTAAAAATATATAAGATGCTTCATTTTCTTGTAAGAATTCTGATCTTTTACATTTGTTATTTGTGAATATGATACAAACAGTATTCACATAAGACTTATAAAAAGGAAATATTCTTCATTTAGGTAAACAGTAATTACTGTTAGCATTTCAATCTTATGAAAAAGCCATTCATATTCAAAAGTAAATATATGTGAATCTTTGCACTAATATAGAGCCACATTCTTTATAATACTTCTTTACCTTGTCTATTTCACTTGTTAATACAAGTATAAAAGCCAAAATTAAGTAAATCTGTCATCTAATTAAATTTAGAGAATTATCAAAAAGCTTGTGTAGTAAAAAAAAAAAAAAAAAAAAGGAAACTGTATAATTGTTTTAATAGTAAAAAAAAAAAAAATAAGAAAGGTTTCATGTAAGTTAGAAAAGATTAAATTTGCTTGATATTTGACAGGGTGGTTGATAGCAACCAAAAAACCATTCTAGAGATAGATGAATAAAAAATGTGCAGGAGTCAATTTATAGATTCTTGGTGAAATGATAGATTAAATGATGAATTGTTTTTACTTGAGTATGAAATGAGAAAACTTATGACGTTTAATGATCCCTCAATGCTGAAGACATGATTTACACTGAAGGCTTGACTGAGGAGAAATGAAAGCTTGTCGCTGAGGAGAAGCATGCTTGATGGAAAGAAAACAACAAAGCAACATCAGGGGAAAGTGTCTTCACATGCATTCAATACAATTGAGATTGTAACTCCTGTGTGGGCCAGTACAGCCATAACAGACGCTGCTTAGGCATCAGCAGCTGAGGCATAACTCTGGGCACAGATCCAATGTTTGTAGAGACTGATGGATGCCACATATATACAACTTTTAAGCTAAGAGCTTATAGCAAATAAACCCTATTTCCAACACAATTACATACCCATATACATACCATATAAAAATATGCCCAAACTTTATTATCTACCCAATAACAGACAATATTGCAAATATATCAAAAAGATTTCCCAATGCAATACACACCATTTAAATCAGTGTTTATTGGTTAGAAATTAACATGTGAAATATCTGACCAATCAGAGAAAACTAAAATCCTATTTTTCTCAAGCCTACTTTTGAGAAAAATTTCTTATAAAAACCCACAGATTTAGAATTTCAAGAGCAGAGATGCAACTGTCTTTAAGCCATTCAAACACAGAACACTAAGCTACATAGCTTTTTCCTCCCCCAGCATGTGCTGAAAGAAACAAATCAGTGACTTCAAACAGATCATCTCCAACAACAAGGATGGTTAGTGAATCTTTGCTGGTGTTCAAAGTCTTTTCTCAACCACAGCTTTTAGCTATGGACCAATTATTTAAGTCTTATCTAAACCTAAGCTTTTTATGTGAACCATCCATCCAAAAACTAACTCAACTAAAGACTATTTTTACTCCTTTTTTTTGACTCTTGAATTCATGTACGTGTGTTTACAAATACAAATGTTTTGACATGGATACCCATGTTCTTATTTTTATTTTATTATTGTTTGTAATTCGGACCTTCGGATATTTAGTATAAAATAAAAAAAACCTAGACAAACGAATTTCTTACATGATTATTCAATTTATCAATGCAGCAATTAAACATTGTATTATTTATATATGTAAGAATGTTTTTTTAATCATTTCACCCAAAGCAAGGCAATAAAGCCATTAAGACTCAAAAGATTACTGAGTGTGAAAGAAAAGAAAAGGGGACAATAAAAGAACTGGAGCTCAGACAAAGTAACGATTGACACTGAATTTAAATTTTTGAAGACCAAAGTTAACTGGAAAGCAAGAAACCAAAGCCAGAAAAGAAGAAACTGTTTTCACAGAACTTACAGTTACATCTAACCATTTCAACTATAAAATGACGAGATCTTGCTGCCAATCTAATACTGCATTTAAATTCATAGGTATCAAAGACTTTATGAATTTAGGCTCAGTACTAGATTGCTGGCAATATCTTATTTTACACTTGAAATGGCTACATGTAACAGCAAGTTCAATGTTAACAGTATCTAAAAAATTACATTTAAAATGTCTGGTTGGACTCTTTATCAATTTTATTAAAGCTTCTTTTTAACTCATTCTACTATACTTTACTTATCTTCAACCTTCCTCCTTTACTTTTCGAATTGATAAGATTATAAATTAAGAGATTTTTTTTAAGCATTTTACCCTAATCAAGGCAGAAGTGCCACTGGTTCGCAGGAGGTTACATAAAATGAAGGTGAGAGAAAATCTGTATATGGGGGAATGAGGAAAGGATAAAAGATGAACGAGGTTCAAGCATTTAAATTTTTGAAGATTGTAGTTATCAGGCAAGCAAGTTAACGGATGGGAATTCCACAGGTGAGAAATATGAGAAAAGAAGCTGTTGGAGTAGAAGTGGCTGTTACATTTAACCATTTCAATAGTAAAAGGGTGGGTCCTAGATACCAACTTAAATTTATGTAGTCAGAGCACCAGAGAAAAAAGCTTGACAGAACAGTAGCCTTGGAAATATCTGTAGAAAAGACAGAGGTAAGCCACATCATGTCTGTGAGAAAGTGACGGGAGTTGAGATGCCAAGTAGGATTAATTACATTGAAGATCTTTCTTTGGATTTTGTCAAGAACCTCGAGATGAACAGCTGGGGCACCAGACCAGATATGGCAACAGTACTCAATGCACAGATGAATGGTAGATTTGTAGTATGGACTGATGGAAAATTTAGTTTGAAATTACCCTTTGTAACATAATAATAAAAGATCTGGATTCATTTTATGAATATTTTATATAATTTTATAAAATTTTTTAAATCCCCGCCAAGCAAGGGAGTATAGCCACTAGCACTCAAGGGGTTACAGGATGTGGCAGAATTAGGAACAGTAACATTAGTAATGTGGAGAAAGGGAAGAGCAATCAGGAGGACAGTAGATAAATTTTTGCAGATTAAAGTTGGTTGGAAATCATAGGGCCGGGAGGGAGTTCCACAAGTGAGAAGTGCAGGATAAGAAACTGTTGGTATAGAAGTTACAGCTACATCCTGATAGCTCAATTGTAAATTGATGAGAACTTGCTGCTAGTCTAGTACTGCACTTAAATTCATAGTCTAGGTACCATAGCAAAGAGCAATATTTATTGTTATGTACAGAAATGTGGCACATGGCCGAAGTGGGGATTGGGGAAAGGATGGTCTTCTTCTGTCTTAACTATAACTTAGCTAGCCACAAACGCTGACCCAATCATACAAACAATATTCCTTACACCAAAACAACACATTCATATGTACCTTTCTTACTACAATCACCATAATACCTCTTTGTCTCTATGAAAATACTAACTAGTTCCCATATTTACAATTCATTGTCTGTGGGGGAGGGGAATAAAACAACAATTCTAAAAACTAGCCCCAATGAGTATTTACAATATGAAAGCAAAATCTATTTACAAGAAACTAAAGAAAATAATATTAGTAATAAAACCCCCCACAATCACTAAATGTAGCAGAAATATCAGTTCACTGGCTGAAATCAATGCAGGACTATAACAGTATAAAACATTCGTTCATCCCAAGCACTCACACTGACATGCACTCATTCAGACACAACAACAAATACGAAAAACACTCACACGAAATGAAAGGTGCCCCGCATCCACCAGCGGACTGACATCACTGACCACCTAACAAGGGAGGAGATGGGGAATTAAACTCAAAGAAAAATAGGGACAGAGATAAAAGGGGGCCAATGAGCATACATACCCTAGCTAAGTTAACTTGAAAGAAAAAGAAACTAAAGCATCAAAACCGTACCTAACCTAGCCTAGTTTCGGGATGGGTTGAACAAGTTCAACCCAGGAAGAGCAATATCCTGATGCCTAACCGGCATCAAAGTGCTACTCCAGGTCAGCCCCTTTCATACAACACAAACACGCAAGATTCACCCCACCTTTTGCTGAATTCTGATGAAGTGAGCTGCTGCCTTTCCATCCTAACCTTGACTTTAAGCTGATGCTTGAAGTACAAGACCAGTTGGGAAGAAGTGAACTTCTCGCCTCCATAGAATCCCTTCTGACGTGTCATCCAAATCACGACTCTCATAACACCTAGCAAGCAGTGGAACACATTGTTCAACCTTCGTTAGCGATGGTGCTACATTGCTACAAACAGAAGAGGCCTCAAAGACAAAGAACTTTCCCTGCAGCATGCAAACCATGAGGCCTTCAACAAACTTGCACAACGGCACTACCAACCTGCAATGAAAGAAGGCATGACCCAGGGTCTCGACCTCCCCACCACAGCGTCAACAGTTTGAAGATTTCTCTAAGCCCACTGAGCAAAGTCTTTTGGTGACCCAGAGGGCCCCACGAATCACCAGCCAGGTGAGTGATGCCTCATTGTTATCGAGATATTTCAACCCGGGCACCCAAGGCCATATTGAGCGAGCATCCTACTTCGTAAGTTGAAGCTCGTCAATCATCTCATCACGAACGGACCCCCTGACTAACACCTGATATAATGCCCTATGAGACAATGCCTGGACATTGGAGAGGCCATCCAACGACCATAAGAGGCGTTTCAGAGCAATACGACATTCACAGTAGAAGGAGCATTCGGCTAGGGGTAAACGGTGGGCCTCCTTCTCGCACATGTGCATTCTCAGGGATGGGAAGTTCTTACAACCGTCTTCCTTCCAGAAGGTGCTCTCCTTACCCAGTTCATGACACATTATATCTAGAACGCCGATGCAAAGCATATGTTGAATCTCAATGCTTGGCATGCCCAGACCACCTTCAGATGGATGAAGGCAACAGATCTCCCGAGAGACTCTGGCGGTCTTGCCTCCCCACAAGAAGGAGAACAAGAGCCTCACTAACGCCAGTAAAGTGTCAAACGGAAGTGGAAGCACCGAGAGTCGGTAAAGGAGAATCAGGTAGATGTGTGAAACACATACTTCCGCCCTCCCCTTTAAGGAAAGATTCCTCCAAGACCACAAATTAATTGCTGTCTCGGCCTTCCCTTGTACCTCCAACCAATTCATTTCCAACTAGAGATCAGGACCGAACCAGACACCAAGAATCTTGACCGGCCCATCCGTCCAGAGGAAAGGTCCAGGAAGAGAAACTCCCTTCCATGCACCCAACTGCAAGCCAACAAACTTATCGCAGTTGATCTTGGCCCTGTCACCATCTCATAACCACTGATTTCTTCGCTGACTTCGTCAATCTCGGCTCTGCTTGACACAAGAACCAAAACATCATCAGCATAGGCAGAATACCTGGCCGATGTGGTAGCACCGGGCAGGGAAATTCCGTGCAGGACCGGATTCAACTTGCAAAGGAAAGGTTCCAATGCAAGAACATAAAGCAAAGGCGAAAGCGGACAACCTTGACGAATGGAGCAAGACATTACGAAAGGCTCTGATCGTACCCAATTCATCTCCATGAGCGCACTGGGAGTCGCATACAGAAGTCGGATCCAGGTGCAAAAGCACGGCCTGAAACAGGCTGCCGAAGGAGCAGCCTCCAGAAACCAATCGAGGGCCTTGGACTGATCTAAATTGATCAGCACGACTTCACTGTCGACTTGCTCGATGATTGATGAAAGTTGTCCTGAATAGTCCTACCCTTCACAGCACAAGTCTGTTCCAAGCCAATCAGACTAGACAGGACAGATTTGTCCAGGCCAACCTGTTTCAGCGCTTCCCAAATTTCCGACTCTGTAATGGGACTTTCACACCGAGGTGACGAAAAGGATCAGGCTCCCTGGTGAAAAGCTCCTGAAAGTACTCGCGAAAAGACTCACATATGCCCTTGTTTGATGTCATGATCTGCTTATCTGGCAATGTGATGATGCGATATGTCACCAAGATGCATTCTGAGCATCCTCTGCACACAATTCAGCGGCCATATTCATTGCCTCAGAGGACATTCTTTTTAACCAAGCCCTAACTACCAGAGCTTGATCCTTCTTGATAAGCAAGGAGGCCAACTCTGCTTTAGCTAAAGCTATGTTCCCACTATCATGGGATTTGACCGCTCAATCAACTTTCTGCTCTAAAGCTGTTTGCGCTGCTAAGCTATCTAGATTGAGTAGATGACTATAATCAGTAGCAAACGTTCTGATTTTGGATTTTAAATTATAACACCAGGCATTTCCCAAAACTGTTCCTATCAGTTCCCTCTGTATCATTAGTAGCAGCTGATCCCAGAAATCTTGCTCACCAAATAATGAGTTTAATTTCCAGTAGCAAGCCATCTTAACCTTAGGCTTATCTAAGTTTACACAGACCCAGACAAGCCTATGATCCGAATAAACTATCTCATGGAAACTTGGACACCCTAAGAGCCCTACACCGACTCTCCTAACTAAGACTCAGTCAAGGTAGCTAGAACACACCTCTGAAGCCAAGTTGCCACTATTAGTCCAAGTCCACACTACCTCCCGAGGGTGTTCATTCCGGTACTTATCAACAAGACCAAACTTGTTCATAAAGTCCCGAAATGGTTTCACGTCCCGGTTGTTAGTACCCGAATTTGACCCTATACAATCGGGCACTAAAACTACCTGAAGTCAAAAACGGCTCAATCTGCCAAAACAAAGCAGGCCACTCAGAATGGACATTGAGCACATAAACCCCAATGAGACAAAGAGCCTTATCCTTTATGGTAACATCCAGCATGCAAAGTCTGCCCGCCATATCCGCGAAGACAAGAACACACACAGCCTTCAAAGACTTGCTCACCATCCAAGGGACACCCCTCGAGCGTCCATCAAAACATGCTGAATAGAGGGAAAACCCCCTAGACAGAATACCCTCATAGTTGCAAGAAGAAAAAACGAATCTCTTGCACACAACATATATTCACCCCGAGACGTTGAAGGTCACAAGAAAAC
The DNA here is from genome assembly GCA_903632075.3 of Acanthosepion pharaonis. Lineage (NCBI taxonomy): Eukaryota > Metazoa > Mollusca > Cephalopoda > Sepiida > Sepiidae > Acanthosepion > Acanthosepion pharaonis. The sequence goes on along the minus strand of CAHIKZ030004103.1, from coordinate 4,191,601 downwards.
CTTACCCTGCGAGACTGACGTCAGGCATTCACACTTGCTAACCAGAGAGACATGAAAACCGATTAGAGTTGCTCACCTGCATTGAACATGGCTGGGGTTAGCACACCGATGGTCTCTCCCATTGAGCCAGTACCCATCTCACGCCTCCCCAAACAAAACTGTTGTAATTTTTTCCACATTCTCATCATCAAAACAAGCCATCAGTGGAAACATACCAAAAGTTTGGTTAGCCTCGGCCATCATTGCTCATATTTGTTGGCCAGCTACACCAGATCAAACAACTGTGTGGACCCTTTTAGCGTTGGGGAAGTTTTGGGGGTTCTCTATGTCCAAATTTTTTATTTTTCTGAAATTTAAAAGTGCTTTTAAATTTTTTAATTTTTTGGCATGTATTAATGCCTTATCTTCTATTTCTTTTGAGACACAGCACACGTCTTCTCCTGTATTGTATATGGGCCTGTATTTGATTTTTTTTTTCTATAGTGGGTTCTGATGAGTCTGAAGATGGGCTTCTTTGTCTCTTTTGTTGATCTTGTTTTTTCAATGAATTTATGGGTGTTTGCATAGGGGAAGGGATGGGTGATGGAATGGAAGATGATTTAGTCACAGGTCCCTTCTTAAGTGTGGTCATGTTAGATGTAACTTTGTTTAATGGTTTGACAACAGGAGGAGGAACCATGGGATAATGTTTTGTGACAGGAGAAGACAGTGCCAAAAAAGAGATGCCAGATTTTTTTTCCCCCGAATCCTGACGTTTCATTTTTAAAGTCTCCATAAAGCTGCTGCAATTTTTCCTTTTTCTTGAAAGATGGTTCGTATTGAAGCATCTTTTGATGCAGTTTATCCGAGTAACTGGCCGGAGAATTGCCCTTAGCACTGGTTGAAGGAGTGGGGCTGTTTTGGATGTAGAACAAGGTCCCGCTGCCTGGGTCTTCTCTTTAGCCCTGCTAAAGACCTGCCATTCCCCTTCTTCCTTCTCCGCAACCACACTAGCAACGGTCAAAGCTTTACAGGGAATTGGGGCTGAGATTTGGACCCAACCGGTGGTTTTTCCACACCAGTCTCGATCGCTGGCATGCCCATTACAGGTGAGACGGATTGTAGATTCAACCAAAGAGGGATTTGGTTGGGTGGGGGCCAAAACTCCAGAGGCCTTCTTCTCTGTGCAGGGAGAGGACAGGTGACCAGTCTGTCCACACTTCCAGCATGCCGGTTTACATCCAGTTACAATTATCGGCATTTTCTGGCCCTCTACATCCAGACAGTTGGAGATGAAAATGAAGGACTATCAATCATCAACTTGAAACACCACTCCATCCCCAGTCAGATCGTCCAAGGAAGCACTGAGTATCTGTCCAAACTGGTACAGATAGGTGGCCAAATGCTCCCAGACAATCTGAGGAGGAACCTTGTATACTGCAACCTTGGTCCTCCGCCTGCTTCATATTCCATGTGCAGAATTAGGTCCTATGTTATGAGTTCCCTCTTTGTTGCAGCTTCCCAATCAGCAGGCGTGGGCAACAGTACTTCCCACATATAATAGCCTTTACCTTTAATGACCCTCTGAGCTTTAATGCCCAGAGAAGTCAAGGCTTTGATCACAGTGTCTTTTGTAGAGCGATAAATTTTGCATGAACGCTTGCCCACAACTAAGACTGACACAATTCTTTTCTCAACCTTCTTTAGTTCCTCGGGATTTGACAAGAGCCTATCTGCTGTAACCAGATGTGCGTAGCTCTTGGCTTTCTCCAGGAACTCTGTTATGTTGATTTTACACTTTGGCGGGGACTTCCAGTATGAGAGCGTCTCACCGACCACTACATATTCGTTATTATTCTCAGAGGTTTGATTTGCTGAATTTTGGCCACTTTCGGCCACCATACTTTTTTCTTGACTTGTTTTCATCTAAATTTTGGGAGGAATTTGGATTTTCCTCTAATTTTGGGGTCTCTTCTGCATCCATTTCTAATTCCTTATTGAGAGTTTTATCTGGAGGATCATTTTTCTTTTTTTAGTGCGAAACAGAATTTTTCTTGCCTTTCTCTTAGCACCCATTTTTCTCTAAAAAAAATTTTTTTTTTAAATTCTTTTCACAAAAACAGAAAAAACAAATAATTAAAAATATATAATTAAACACAAGATAAATATGAATAAATCACACTAACAAAAGAAATTTTACGAAACATAAAAACAGTTAAAACATGCAAGAATGAGTTATGTACGAAGAAAGGACAAAGAACAGTAAAAATATAAACAGTTAACAATTACAAATCACAGAAAACAAGTACGCGAACAAAAATTCACAAGTTAAAGCAGAAAATAAACAAAAAGAATCTTTTTTTACAATAATACAACAGTAAATACGAAACAAAATATACCTAACAAATTCACAAAAACAATATGGCTGCCGCTAGAAAATTCTAGTCAGCCCAAAAAACGAATGAAACATGAAAACTAAAATAAAGAAAAAAAAATAGAAAAATAAATACAAAAAGTTAGAATAAACATACAAAAGATTTAAACAAAGGAACACAGAATATTTAACAGATATTTAAACAAAGAACGACAAAGAACAACGCAACACGTAGAAAAATATGTAAACAAAGAAAAAAAAAAGTCTAACGTGGAATAAATAAACAACGAAAAATAAAGATTTGCGGGAGGAAGTTACTGAAAATTAAAAGAAAATTAAAAAGGAAAAAATATAATCAAAAAATAATTATAAAAGAAAATGAAAATTAATAATACAATATAAGAAACAAAAAGGGGTAAAGCAAAATTGAGGGGAGGGTAAAGAAAGAAAAAAACAAAATCAAACTTTTGGCAAAAAAAGTCAGTAATATGAACGGAAGAAAATTGAAAAATAAACAGAACTTAACATGAATAAATGTTAAAATCAAAACAGTCCACAGATAATCGCAATAATACATCTGGCGTTAACCACCGGTTGTAAGACGTTGGGGCAAAAAAGGAACTCTCCTAACAAAGGTACCATAGCAAAGAGCTCATCCAAACAATTACTATGAAAGTATTTATAAAAAAGCATGGATGAATGGTAAACTTAGGAATATGCAAGATAGAATCCAGAGAGAAAAATTGTCTTGCTCAACACAGTGAACCAAATTTCTTAGCAGCTGATCTAGCAATGGATTCAATGTAGTCTTTCCACCTCGTGTCAGCTGAGAATGTTAGCCTGACAAGGCACAATGAGTCAATTTCTTGGAGGATAGCATTAGCCATGCTGATGGAAGGCAGAGAGGGTTTCCCCAGATGATTAATGGAAATCAGTTTAATTTTAGCAATATCAACACTGATAAGCCATCTTCCCCATCCTCGAGTTAATGATGGTCTTGAGGTCATGTTGTACATCGGCTACCATTTTGACCTTGTCTAACTGATCATCCATAATATCAAGGCAGGTGTAAATGGTAATGTCGTCAGTGTAGATGTCAAGTTGAGAGCCTGTCAAAGGCTTTTGAGATGTCAAATGCTACAGCCCATGCTTCAGTTTTTATCTAAAAGCACAATAAACTCTTTCTGCAATTATCGTTGGTACATCAGCAGCTGATCTGGAGAAACAAATACCATATTGTCCCACACTAACACACTTTTTCAGTAAGTTTCAGAAATATTTTATAAAACAAAGTTTTTTTTCCATATATAAATTCCATTCTGTAAGTTTTTCATAAACTTAATCCAATTTAAGTTCACATGAGAATATTTCAAAATTTTTAGATATTCATTTCATACTTCTTCCCATTATCGTTTGAAAGCAGTATGAAAGATTACAATATTTAAAGTCTGAAGATTTTCTATACTAAAATCTCCAAATGCTAAAAATAACTGTAATAATCTATGCAAATATTTGTAAAACAGCAAATCAGAAAATTTAATATCTGTCTATATTTCCAAGATGAGGTATTATGCACACTATTTATATTATTCGGACTATCATCCTCATCTTTGTTGCCATGTTTATCACAATGTTTTGGCCGTTGGAAGCTCCAGCCTTCTTCAGGTTGTTGGAATGTTGAACTGAACCCTTTATTTCGCTCACTGCGGTAGACTGTTCTTAAAAAGGTGGCCTGTCTCCCCTTTATATTGCTTTCTGCAGCTGCACGGGATGGTGTACACAGTCTTTAGTCATGTTCTCCTCTATGGGGGGTTCTTACTCGGGAGAGATATCTGCGAAGTGTTGTCCAACTTTAGAAGGTTGTCCTGATGCTATATGGACTGCAGAAATCATTGTTTACCATTGCTCATATTGCAATTTTTGCTGTTATCATTGTATGTTTTTACCAGAGCTCATATTGCAATTTTTCATTGTTATTATCACTTTTCTCTGGCACTCCTTATTACTGGTTCCCATATTGTATTCATTTCTATGCTTGGTCGGCTCAGGAAATTTTTGTGGCCTAGCATATGTGCTGATTCCTTAAGTTTATGAATTTTCCAATGATGTTCTTTGACTATGATTTCAACCTGATCCCACAGAAGGTGGTGATCTCCCTTTTCTCTCCATATGTGGTCAGCCACACCTGATTTTTCGATTTCCCTTCATGTTACAGCTTTCTGGTGTTCTTGAAGCCTTACCTTAAAGGGGCAGCCTGTCTCCCCTTTATATAGCTTTCCACAGCTGCACAGGACGACACATGGCACAGTAGATAAAGGTGTTAGATTCAGTGACAGGACCCAAAATGTGCGAGTCCAATACCTGGTTATGGCAGTGGAGACATCCATTAGACATGGCAAGTGGAACTAGAGCAGTCTACCCCAGTGAGTGAAATAAAGGGTTCAGTTCGACATTCCAACCACCTGAAGAAAGCCAGAGTGTACAGCAGACAAAACGCTGTGATAAACATGGCAATAAAGTTGAGGACAATAGTTTGAATAATGTAAATAGTGTACAAAAAATTTAAGTTTTTACTTTCAGGGGTCATAATTTTGGAAATAATCAACACTAGAATCCAATGACTATGAGAATTATTATCAGTATCTATATTAATACTGTAAAATTTATTGGAAAATTGTCAGGCAGACAGAAAACTGAAATTTACATTAATATATTGCACAAATACACGTGTGTGTGTATGTATATATCTCAATTGTTAATTAGTAGGGCTAATTCTAAGGAGGATATTAATCCAAAGAGAGCTCAAGAACAGATTAATATAATTCCTAATAACATTAATTTTAGAGAATTTACACTTGAAGTGTTGATTCTTTTTTATATTGGTACTAATATGTACATGCATTCACGTTTTTGTATATGATCATTTGTGTGATTTTCTTGCATACATCAATTATAATCATAAATTATTAGTTAATTTTTACATTATCTTTAGATTACATATTTTATGTTTTTTTTTTTTTAGTTCCTGAAAATAGTTCTTTATCTCTTAGTTTTAATTTATTTTATTAATATTTTTTGTATATATTTTTATATATTTTTAATTTTTATTATACTTTAACTTAATTTTATTGATTTCAAATATTATCATCAATTTGAAATTGTGATGATTATAATGTGATAATGATAGTTTCGCTGTCGAAAAAGACATGACAATTCAATATGTCTACTGTGAATTTGATTGTTCCCCACTCTCACCGTTTTTTTTAACTTGTCCAGTCCCTTAAAAAAAAAAAAAAAAAAAAAAAAAATTATTTTTAGGTCACCCTATTGGCTCATGTTTAATTCTTCCTTCTTTCCCCCCACTTCCTTATAAATCTCTCTTTTTCTGCCCCCATCCCAAATTTTTTAAAACCTTATATTGAAATTTTTCTTTTTCTTTCTACTTCTTTTAATATTAAAACTTTTTCCTTTTGTCTGGATAAACTGACTCCATTTATTAAGAAAACATTGGTCTGAAGAGATTAATATATTTTTGTATATTCATGAAATAAATTATAACTGAAAGAATTTTTAAGGATCATCTAAACTCTAAATTATATAAATAAATGAATAAATAAAAGGGACCTCCAATAACAATGTGAGATCAAAGGTTTAAAATGAATTTTAAAAAATGAAAAATCTTTCTTGAAGCTTTTCTTTTAGTTTTAATAGATTAAATTTAATATTTTCAATAAGCAATATATTTTGCTGTATTTCAAAAACTAATTTAAATCGACTAGAATGAGTAAAACAGCTGATTAACAGTCTTTCATAGAAATGTAATTTTTAGCAATCTTTCATAGCAATATAATTCTCTTTGTTAAAAAATCTTTCAAAATTAAATATACTTAAAGTATAATTAATCTGATTTGAAACAAATATTTACTTTAACTTTAAAATATCACAAAAATTCCATTTTTAACCTCACACTACTGTGTTGATATTGCTTACAGTATGATGACAGATCTAATGCTGTTCTGTGGAAACTATCTGTAAAGCAATTGAAGAAAATGACATGAATGCTTTTTTTATTTAATTTTTAAGTACTCAGTAGTCATAAAAAATTTAGGAAAATATTCTTCCTAATCTAATGTTTTATTGAATTTTAGAAATTCTGGCTTTAATTTTACTATAGTCATTGCTCTTATTTTCTGATAATGTTGTCTATAGTCACCCATACATACAAAAACAGGCATGTTGATACACAAACAAAAACAAAAAAATTAAAATTCTTCTAAAAATATTGGTGTTTGATGATTTATATTAAGCTTTTCCATTTGTGATTAGTAAATATAGTTTTCACTTAATAATATCATCTAAAAGACTGAATACAGAATTTTAAAAGGTTTAAAACTTAAATTTGCCTACATTTTTAAAAACTGAAAACAATTCTTGTAAAAATTCATTATTCATCAAAATATTTTCTTAGGACAATGGTATCCTTAATATATCTTATTTATAAAAGCAATTAAAAACTTTTCTAATTGAATAATGTTATAGTTTTATTGCATTTTTTATTTTACAATTCAGAGCAGGTTTTTGGTAAATGAGGTTTTTGTTTGACAAAAATAAATTAAAGATTTAAATTCAAGGAGTCCTGCTTATAATATAAATATAAAGAGGGTGAAATTTTAATTTTTCAAAATTTCATAAAATAAAGTGGGGCTAAAAGATGTAAAAGAAAAAAAATTTAACCAAGTTTTATTAAAAAAATAAATTTCAATTATTTCATTCATTTGTAAATAAGCCCTGAAAATTACATTAAAATCCAACAATTATTTAATTTTTGCTAAAATTTCCAAAACATTGCATTTTTTTTTACCATACCCATACTAATCTTTGGCTCATGCACTGACCCCCACCCCCTAAAAAAGATTTTAATCAAAATTTTGAACATGCTAGAAAGGATTCAAAAATTTAATAAAATAATCAAAAATACTTTGGTCTTTATTCTTAATAATAAACATTTTGATGATAAAACAAAGTTTTATCAAGTTTGGGACCTTTTTTCCATCTTTTTTAGAAGTACCATATATATATATATATATATATATATATATATATATATATATATATATAGAGGAGAGAGAGAGAGAGGGAAAACTCCTATTTAAAAAAAAAAAAAAAGAAATCACTTATAACATCACCACACTTGCATGAACGAAATATATTGTGATCTTTAAAGTGATAGAATTTCATTGCTAATTTGTGTTTTAATTTTAGATGATGAGTGTAGCCCAGAATAGAACACCGTCTGATACTACATGAGCATCCTATTATGAAGTGTGACAGTCCGTGGTACAAGTGTAGGGATGATGATGCAATGTTCATGGACCTTGTGCTTCAGTAAATTGTCATTCCAAGCTGATGAGTATGAGACCTGTGCCAGATACCCATAGAAGCAGTCATCCTTCAACATCCAGATAGGAAGAAAATGGATAAAAGGTAGAATTTTAACACTGTACTTTTACCATTATACTGCTCAAAATAAATCTTTTTTTGGGGGAAATCGACCAATAATAAAGTTATAAACAATTTTAAATAAGAAGTTTCTTTCCATTCCTCCCTATATACAAGTGGATTAGTATTATTAGTATTTAGAATTTTATTCTTGAAAGTTCAGGTTTTTGGAAGTGTATAGAGTTATATATATATATATATACACACACAAAGTTGAAACAAAAGTAATGCCTCAAATTTATTTCCATGGTAACTCAGACACACAGCATAATAATACCACCATTGGATATAGGAAGTTTTCAGCTACAAAATGCTATTTCCATATAATTACCACAACTAGCTATACATTTTTGCCAGTGAGGAACACTTTGTGGGTTGAGAGTTCTAGATTCATTTAGAATGGTTTGTTACACACATCACTATTGCTGCTTTTCAAACATTACCCACTGCCTAACTGTGCTCACATCAACTGTTTGGTCTACATAAAAATTCAGCAAGCAATAATGAATTTCTGGCAGGAAGATTCAACATCTGCTGCCATATCACTAACATCCAGCTTTGATGTTGTAGACCAACATAGTAGTAGGAGGTCTTATTTTCAGAGCAGTGATCCCTCACATACACATTGACATTAAATGGATTTTCACAGATAAAAATTGAAGATTTATTTTTTCACATAAGTAATTATAACTGAATGAGGCTTTAATTATTTGAAATTTGAACAATAGGCAAAGAAATAAAATATATATTAGATGCCATTTCTAAGGAGAAAAACAAAAAAAAATATATTAGTGGTTATGAAATAAAAAAATACATTTAGAATTTTTCTATTTCCTTTTCCCTAAATGCTTTAATTAAAACTAAAGTTGTCTGCAATTTAATTTGAACTCATTAATATAAAATGTTACTACATAAACTCCAAAGAACATTAATTTTGGAAGGTTTTCAATTTGCTTCCACCTTCAATGGATGCTCATCAATTTTTTCATGATTTACTTTAAAACTACCTTGTTTTCATATATTGACGTCATCAAAATACATTTGTCTTTACTGTAAAATAATATTAGTTAGCCATAACTTTTCCTATCTTCAGATGGCACTTCCTGTAAGATCACCATTTAAAGTTATTTTCAAACATTTCCTTATAATACCTTCCCAAATATTACAAAGAAACCTTTTGGCTTTGAGCTGCTAATTACTTTGTTATATACTTCCTTCAAGACTTAATTCTCTACGTCAGAAAAAATAAAATGATGTTCAAAGTTTGACATTAACAATGATACATTTGTCTTTGTAGATGTTATAAAATTGGCCAAGTGCTTTTGAAGGAGGTCCAAGTTTATATTTGATATCATGAGAAAGAAACTGTTAATGTAATTAACTTCCTTTACTTACAAAACTGTTTTTTAACTTTGCCTCTCTTGTCAGATAACAAACAATGCTTCTTTAAGATAAATTTCTATTAAAAAGGTTTGCCATTTCTGAAATTTGTTTATTAGCAACTGAAAATGTATTTTTAAATTTAGAAAGAAAAGAACAGTGTTAATTCACTATGGATAGATGAATTTGATACACATAATTGAATAAAAAAATATTAGCACAATTACTTTATGCAATTTTCTTTTAATTCAAACATTATTCATCAATACAAAAGAATAATTACAAATTTGACAACTTTGGATTTGGGGGCGTTCAAAGAATATGTAAACATTAAGCATCAGTTATTTTTGTTAAAAATGGTCTTTCAAGAAAATAATCAAAATACTGTATACAGAATTAAACACTTACCAAAATTTCACTAACAAAATCAATTTCTAATCACACCAGAACAAAAATTTCATTTTCTACTTAAGAGTACTTACAATTTGTGGCCATTGATATGTACAGTATGAAGAAAAACTTGAAAATACGTTTAAACTACAATTTCCTAATTATTTCTTAATGTAAAAAGGAAAGCTTACAAAATCCACAAATAACAAAAGAAAACAACACAAATAACCTTGATAAAACAAGACACATTGTACTGTCAAGTCAACTACAACTGAAAAGAATATTTAAACTTAATACAAAATTTGTTGCAACTACTTTAAAAACAAGACAATTAAACAAAACAAAAATTAAACCCGAAATAGAAATTTATAAAATAGACTGAAAAAAGTCCCATGAAATGCAGATTATATGAACATAAAGTAGATTTATTTTATGAAACAATACACTCATTGCATTAGTTAATCAGCATAACATATCTGTGCTGATTTTGACTCAATACAGTTTTGATTAAAAGAGAAATTTATTAAAAGTAAAAAAGGGCACTAATTTCAAATCCTCTACAATAAATTTACATTCAGGATTACATAAAATATCTTTCTTCACAAAACTATTCTTGATACAAAGTTTAATGTTCTGATGTAAACTGTAACCAACATTTGTTGCATCCCCCACCTCCATTCTCCATTTTTATATACAAGACAGATTCTATTAATAAGACAGTTATTAATCCAAAGTTCTTTCTCAAAAGAAAATGTTCCACTTAGTTTTTTTGTTTTTTTTTCTTCCCCATTCTGTCATTCACTTATCTACTATTTGTAATAATTGTGTGTGTGTGTGTGTGTGTGTGTGTGTGTGTGTCTGCCTCTGCTTTAAAACCAACCTTATTTCTTCAACAACATGGTTTTGGAAATTATTGTTGATAAGTGTTTTATGTTGCTTAAGTCTCTCCAGAATTTTAATTCTTTCTTTGCATTAAGTCACATATTTTGGTGTTATAATTTGTCTTAAAACTTTTGAATTAAAAAAAAAAAAAAAAAAAAAAAAAAAAGCAACCATCTTGATATAAACAAAATATATGAATGAAATCTCATGCAAATACAGAAGTATGATACTATGATACATCAATGTCAAACTCAAGATATATAGGAAAGCCAAATGTTAAAGCAGGTGATATCTGGAGAGAGAAAGGATCATACAATCCCATTTTAGATAAGGTCCAAGTAACAGTGAGCATCATCACTGGGAGGTTGAATAAATGGTATAAGTCAACTAGTGTGGATTTCTTTAACAGGAAAATGATTGGAGAAAGACCCTTCCTCCAATCAGCTGAAACATTGTGATTACAAAAACAAAAAGAATGGTGAATAGTTCAAATTACTTTGGAGATGAAAAGCAAAGAGAGGAAGAATGCAGAGAGATAACACAAAAATAGATACATTTCAGGTAAAAAGCAGGAATATAAAAGACAATATAACAAATGGGGGGCCTTTGTAATGATACATTTAAAATGTATGTTTATTGCTAAGTGATATTCTGTGTAATGGTTCCTTAAAAAGCGAAACACCAGACAAGGTGAGAGCTATGCATTTTTAAGAACGGGCAAAAAATAATGTGACAACAGAAGTATAATTTTTTTCTTTTTTAAAAAACAAAAAAAATGAAATTTAAAAAAAAATAAAATAAAAAATAAAAGTAAAATTCACAAATTTATAATTTAAAAATAGAAACCATTTAAATATTAACAGAAAAAATAATAGTTTTAAGACAGGGTTTATTCAGTTATGAATTCAGTTTTGATGAAAAACTCTATTCTGGTTAGTTTTCAAGTGCTTCATCAAAAGGTATGGTATTTGTAATAAATCATTCCCATCCTATACACCATTCTTTTGTTTATTTTACATTTTGTAATACTGTCACTAGAAAAGTAAAATTAAATCATGAGTAACTAAATGCAAGTATATTCCAAACATTTTAAAAGTTTGCTCTTAACAATGAATGGTACATATTTTTAAGGCAGTAGAATAAAGACATGTAGTAAAACTTGTATTCTTTAATATTTTCCATATAAAAATTTAGCCGATAGCAATGCTTAAAGATTTACAAATGACTAGACAGCTATAAATAAATAACAGATCAATGAGTAGTAAGATAACTTCTAACAGAAGAACCAATGTTTTAGCATTTAGATGGTTTTAAACAACACAAAGTACATTGATTAGTATTCATAAAGCAAATGTGTTGTGTATAAGGAAAGTAAATGCATTATGGGATAGAATACTTTAGAGATCATTTGACAAAGACTTCAAGCCAGGTTACAACTGATCATCTTGCAACATAAGCTCCTAAAAAGATTAATAAACTCAAATGACTCACAAATACAAGCTTTGTGAAATAAATCATCTGATCCCTAAACAAATAACTTATTATTTGTGTTAAATTTAATTTACAAATTCTTATTAAATTTTTGTAATGTCATTATTAGTTACAATCTCTGATTAGCCTCTGAGTAGTTGAGACATTATTGCAAAGTGTAAATTTTCAGCTTGGTAATAACAGACATTGTATCTAAGCAATTAACTACCCAAGATGATAGTGTCCCATTACATGACTAGAAATGTGATTATGAATGGAAAAGAAGTCATCCACAACAAATTACAGAGACATGAACCTCACATATTACTATGTGCCAACAAATTTGGTTCAGCACTATTTACTAATACACTTTTTAAGCTTGCCTACAGGAACAAAATCAAATAAAATGACATCTATGTATATAGATTTTTTTTTAATCTCAGGAATCTACAGATCAGATATTTCCAAGCTCTCAACACTCGTTTCTGAATCAACAAATTTGGTAGCAACACACAATTTTATTTTGCAAATTGTTTCTTTCAGTGGTATAAAAAAAAAAATAACATAGGCAAAGACAATAACAGATACAAATTGTAATGATGAAATTTTTATTTTTTATAAATGGGGGGGGAGGTATATCAGTGTAAAAATTTTAACTATATATAACAAGTTAATAATATATAATTATAATTTTAATAATATTAAAATTATTTTGCACACATTCAAAATGGCTTAATGATCTTTTTAAAACACAAGCAAAACTATATCTGCGCTTGTTACAAATAATATCTACAGGCCAGATTTCTCTAAGTAAGAAAATAAAATAAAAATTACCACAAACAAGTTTCATATGAAAGGTAGGTCAGAGAAACAACTTTTATTAGGAAGTGTTAAGAAATCTGATCGAGAATTATTTCTGAGCAAAGATGATAACAGAAGCAATGCCCCTCCCCACACACACTTATTTCTGCACATTTTACATCTAACATATCCTGTCCAAAATCTTAGTATAAGCAAACTTTTTTATATCTTAATATATGCACATTTTCTTAAAACAAAGGAACAACGAAACAATGTAACATAAGAGACAAACTGATTAAAAACCAACTTTTGGTTATAAGACAAAACTTATTCAATGGATCACCTTGCAACAAATAATATACGATTTGGAATTTTTAAACTCTTAAAACTATTATTAAATACTTAATATAAACAAAATCAAACTTAAAGACAAAACATTTACATTAAAATAATAAAGTGATATATAAAGAGAAAATTTATAATGTTCCTCATCCCATGTATTTTTCTAACCCATCAATCACAAACAAAACACGTAACTGTTCACAAACAGCAAACATTCTTTTTATTGCATCTTACAAATATAGAGGAAGTATTCTTGTCATCATCACATTTTAAGAACAAGTTCAGTAGATTATCAATTCAGAGATCTTGCAATCAGCGTAGTTAAAGTCAAAGTTATCAAGTAAAGTACTTTTATATTTGTATATAATATTAAGTGTATATTTACACAGACAAGAAATTTAGGCACAAGAGTAGAAATCCCATCCAAAGAAATATCATCTAAATTCCAAATAGATTGAAGCATTGATCACAGAAAAAAGGGCATTTTTCCTTTTATTCTTTCTACCAGCCATCCTAATACACCAGTAATAACACCTGGCTCTTATCCATGCTGGTTACAAGTAGAAGCTGTTGGCATAAAGACAAAAATCACCAAAAATATCTTTTCAGCAACCCTGAAATATTTTGTCATAACAAGTAAATTCTATGCACACTTGACTCTTGTCACTGATGATGACCAGAAACAAAAAGAATGTAGAGTAACAAGAATTAAAAGATTGCTATTATTTATGTACTACTCAGGTAAAAAAAGAAAAAAAAAAAATCACTACAAGTCATTTTCATTGTCCAAGTGGTTATGATTCCTTAAAGCCATCAAAATCTTTTCACTGTTTACTTATTGCTATAGTACAATAGGAACAAATAGAAGTTTGGATGCACAAATAAGTAACATTACCGACAAACACCAAAAGAAAAATTACAGTAATTTTTTTATTCTTTACAGTCCACCATATACCACCAAAGTAAATCATGAAAACCATCCCAAAATTAAAGTGAATTACAAATACTGAATTACTGATAAAAGTTAGTCAATAAATCCTACCAAATGAAGATACAAAAGGAGCAAGTGCTAAGACACCACCCATATAATTTGCTTAATATTAATGATGAGTTAAACATTTATGTATATAACATTTAAAAGAAATATCCAGTGGCATAATCAAGAAAAGGAATTGATATAACAAAAGTATTTTGCTCCTATCTCTTAAAACATGTTCGAACTACACCTTACCCAAATGTAATTGCATTTTGTCTAGGTGAAAAAATTCAACAGATGTTTTAGATACATTATAGCAACATAAAATAAGGATAAAATCACTAAAATTCCAACCAATGGAAGCGATGTTTGGCAAAAAACAAGTGCTAGTCATCATTTCACCACATTCAATACAAGATCATATAAAAAAAATGTATTTTGATCCAATAAGATCTATGTACCTCCAAAGAAAAAAGAAAAGCAATACCTAAGATTTAAAATACATTTTTAAAAATGAAAAAATATTTCTTGAAGCTTTTATTTTGATTTTAATTCCAAGCTAATAGACTACATTTAATATTTCCAATAAGCAAAATACTTTGCTGTATTTCAAACCAAATTTCAATTGATTGGAATAATTATTTAAAAAAAAAAAAAAAAAAAAAAAAACTAAAATCAGCCATATTGACAAATCTGTCAGCACAACATGATTCTGTTTAAAATTCTTTAAAAAATAAAATACACTTTTCTGAAACTTTATTCAAGGGAGATTTAAAGTTTAATTAATCTGAATTAAAACAAATTACTTTTATTTACACTATTCACATTATATGGCAACAAAGATGAGGACAACAGTCCAAGCAATACAAATAGTGTAAATTATAATACCTCATCTCAGAAATAGACAAAATTACTTTTAATTTAAAATATCACAGAAAAATATTTTTTTAATACAGAGGTTGGTGTTTATGAGGTGTTGAGAGACTTATTGATAATTTAATGTTTGGCTTTTTTAACCTTCATCACACTATGTGACTTCATTTGCTGTACAAAAAGTTTACTGTACCACTGACGATGACTGATCCCTGAAGAATAGTGTGTTTGAATTTTATAGTTGTGTTGTCATATCCTGCTATGGCAACAGAAAATAACTGAGCAAAATTAACAATAAGGATACTGCAATTGAGAGCTTTTGAAAAAGAATGCAGTGAGAAGTAATAATAATGCAGTTCTAAAGGTTAAGTAAAAGGCCCATCAACTATAAATCACTTGACAAATAGAACATTTTTTTTTCCACATAATTTTTTTTAACTACCTAGTAATCTTAAATAAAAAAAATAAAAAACAAAATTCTTTTTAAAGTACTGGAGGGGAGGGGGGTCACTGAACTGTAGTAAGCTTTTCCATTTATGATTAGTAAATACAGTTTTTATTTGAATAACAATATCACCTAACAGCTACAAATTAAGACAGAATTTTAAGAGTTAAAACTTTATAATTAAAATTTTTAAAAAGTGAAAACAATTTTTGAAAAAATCTTATCTTAAGACTCATAAATATGTCCATAATATATATCTTATTCATAAAAGCAATTAAAAGTTTTTCTCATTAAATAATGCCTCAGTTTTTTTATTGCATTTTTATTTTACAATTCAAA
The DNA here is from genome assembly GCA_903632075.3 of Acanthosepion pharaonis. NCBI lineage: Eukaryota > Metazoa > Mollusca > Cephalopoda > Sepiida > Sepiidae > Acanthosepion > Acanthosepion pharaonis. The sequence continues at coordinate 4,175,851 of CAHIKZ030004103.1, read as the reverse complement.
GCAACTTTCCTGTAACTTGGGGGTCTTTTTGACAAAAAAAAAAAAATTCTCCAAGAATTTGTGCTTATAACTCATGTAAACATTTAATCACTACAAAAAATTGCTCAGAATTCCATAAAAATGTTTTTACCAAGGGTTTATAAAAAAAATGAAATGTTTCTAAAATAATTTAATTCATTTGTGAATAAGTCATGAACATTTCATTTTAAAATCTAACAATTATTGCAAGAATTTCCAAATGAATGCGATTTCACTGCAAAAAGATACTAAAATTTCCCATAGTACTTTATAGACACCCGCTGACACAAGAAAAACAAAATTTTTAACCAACTTTTCTGAAGTTTCTAAAAAGAAAAAAAAATAATTTAATAATCAAAAAATCCTTTGGCCTTTTCCTTTTCTCTTAATAAATATTTTGATGGTAAAACTTAGTTTTAAGTTTGGGACATTTTTTTCAACATGTATGCTCATTTTTTTTTAACAAATCTTTGGCAGTATATCAAATTGGGGAGAATCAATTGTTTTCATAATTCCTTAAAAACTTTGTAGATTTTATTTTAAGGCTTAAATGAAAAAAATAAATAAATAAATAAACAATTAGGTAACATTCAGTTCAGCATATCTCAGCTATGTTTAGGTGTCAGAGAGTTGCATATTACTGATGTTTAATTAGCTTAATAAAATTAAGTGGAAAATGGAACGAGAAGGATTTTGTTGCCCTAATCTTCTAAGTAAGGGATGCCTGCTTGCCTTGAAAATTCATATTTAGTAATGACTTTTACCTTGACCAACAATTACAATCGTATACCAAAAAAATAAAATTCACTTATCAAACAAGTACAAAAGAACGAACAGGTGATACATCATTATTTTATTATTTACTAGACAACCTATATAATAAACTCCATATCCTGATTTAAAGTATGAAAATAAATTATTTTACAACATCAATGTTTTACTTCTTTACATTAAGTAAGAGAAATTTTTTCTTCTATAAAATGTACTTTGAATACAAAATTAATACTACTAACTAAAGATGGTAAGGTTTATTGTTCCACTAGACTTCATAGTTAACAATTCAACATATTATGTAAAAATTTGGAGTAATAATAGCTTAACAAGTGTAGTCTTCAAAATAAGTATATATTTTTTATTATACTTCTTGTTTCTTGTATTATTTCAAAATATGTAACAGCAGCAAATCAGTTTGCATCATACAACAGTAACACATAGCCTCTTCACCTTTCAATTGTTTATAAAAAAAAAAAAAGGTTTAATTTAGTGAATTGTAATAAATGTGTTATGTTATGCATATTTAAATTTATTAAAAATGTGAATGCTTATTTTTCACACGTAGGTACCTCTATTTTTGTTGCTGAAAAAAAAAAAAAAAAAGGCTCAAACTTAAAGTTTTATCGTGAAAATAGGAAAGACCAAAGTATTTTTTGATTATTTTATTAATTTTTTTAATTCTTTCTATCATGTTCAAAATTTTGGTTATATAAATCTTTTTTTTGTGTGTGTGTCAGCAGTCGACGTATTTTACAATTGGTGTTTTTAGCGCTTTTCCAGGTGAAAAACACATTGGTTTGGAAATTCTCGTAAAAATTAAATAATTGAATTTTAACGAAACATTCGTTTCATGAAATTAAATTTCAATCTCAAATTTGTTTTATTACAAGCAGTACTCCTTGGACAATGTAAATCAATTTTTTTTTTTTTCAAACTACTGCTCATTTCCTGAAAATTTGCTCTGAATCGTAAGATAAAACTATGACAATATTTAATTAGAAAAGTTTTTAATTGCTTTTATAAATAATATTAAAGAAAATGAATATTTATATTGTCTTAAAAAAAAATTTTTTGATGAATTATGAATTTTTACAAAAACTTTTTTTTTTACTCATAATAATTTAAGATTCTGCATTACTTCAATCTGGTTAGGTGAAGTGAAAAAAACTATATACTAAATCAAAAATTGAAAAGCTTAATGTATTTTGCTTTAGGATTTTTAAAATAATCTTTTTTTTTATGTATATAAAAAATATTACATAACGTGCCCCTGTTTGAAAGCATGGTTGACCATATTCACGACATTATCAGAAAATAAGAGCCATGACAAAAGTCAGCATTCCTTAACTTAGATTACGGGAAATATTTTCCAAAATTTTTAAGATTACTGAGTACTTGAAAATTATTTTAACAAAAGATGTTTTTTTGAAAGATGTTTAAAACAGAGAATTAACTTTTGTTTACAAATGTGTAAAAAATGACTGGATTTCTGAAAGCGACCAAAAAGTTGAGAATTGAGATTCCAATCAATCAATTCAATTTCTATTTGAAATACACCAGAGTAGAGTATTTTGCTTACTGGAAATAATAAATTTAATCACTGAGCTTTCAATTTAAAGCTAAAAAAGAAAGCTTCAAGAATGCTCTGTTATTTTTAAAATTCATTTTAAAACCAAGATACCTTTGGAATATTCAAGTGTTTGTTATATACGTAGATCGTGTATCGAAAACAAATACGGAGTTCCCTCTATTAAAAAATGCCGTAAAACCAGAAAAACGGTCCTAGCGCAAGAACCACTTGCATTAATGAAATTTATTTGGCACTGCACTCGGCAGAAGTTCACCGTTCACGGTACCATATGCTCCTATTGATTGCGGGTATTGTATCATTTTTTTTATCTCAGGAATACACTTACAAGATTAGATTTTTAATGGGCAAAAGTAAAACTGAATTAAAAACAGATTTTAGCTTCTATAAATCAAGAAATGTTGGTAGGGTGATTAAGACGAACATCACTAAGCTTAAATTAAAATTTGTTGATTGGAAACTAAATGCTGAATAATAATTGAAATATTTAAAAACGGCTGTTTGGAGGGTATAGTTCGTATAAAGAAGTAATTTTATTTTTATGATGTTATATCAAAACTACACAAAGCAAGTTATAAAAAAGAAAAGAAACTAAAACGACTACTTAGCTTAAGTTAAAATCTAATTGGGGTAGATGAGAATGCTGAATGTACTTTCGTCTATTGTTGGGTAAAAAAAAAAAAAAGCCGTAAATAAACTAAAAGTAAAAGTAAAGTAAGCTAACTAACAGTTAAATGCTTAAAAAAAAACAAACAAACAAACAAAAAAACAAATCCTTAGTCACAACTTTTTAATTCATTAAAAATTACATTCTAAAAAATAATGCAACGAGTTAAACTGTTAATAAAATTTAATTTTTTCATAGAGGATTAATTTTCTTTTCAATTTATTTTTACAAGGCTCTTGGGGGCAATAATGAGTCAAACAAATGTTGTAAAGTCAAGTAAAACAAAAGGCATTGTAAGTAGATTATTATTTTTTTCATAAAATTAGCAAAATATAATTTACTTGGTATAAAAATTTTATGCCAAGTAAATAAAAATTAAATAATTTACAATTTAATCTAAATTGTAAATTGTATTTTTTTTTTGTCATTTTTTTCTCCCAAACTACTCTGAAACTTTCCCTTCAACAAAGTCTTTTTCAATCTTCATAACTTCACTAGAATGACTGCTTTATATCCTGAATGAAATTATAACAAATTATGTTATTACAATACATCCCTCTAACCTTTCACGATATACATTTTTAAAATCATCTTTCGTGTTTTACTTTTATCCTTCAAATTAATTTTTGAGTCTTCTTTTGCGGGGAACGATTGGGGGTTTGGGAACAAGATTTTCTCTACATTTTTTTTTCACATTGAGATTTAGTTCCCATTTCTGACTAATCAGAAATAATATAGAATTTTATGCAAATATTTAATGACAAATTAACTTCAAAACAACCCTATACTCTCTGATTCGTGTTCCTAGTGACAAACATGAACGTTTCAGAATCATTTAAACAAAAAAACACAAAGAATAGTAGTAAACATATTGTGTATCCAAGAGAGAAAGTAACCATAGTAGCAAAGTGAAAAGAAATGGACCTATGCCAGATTTAACTGCTATCTTGCCTCTAAGACTAAGAGAAAGAAAAAAAGAAGCCTAAAAATGCAACAAAACAAAAATCAATCATTTGTCTTAAATTTTTCATTTCTTAAAGAAAGCACAATTTTTATCGTTAATTTTATGATGCATTTTTGTGAGCAGTGTAAGTTTATCCTTAGTAAAAATCTAAAAAAATATAATGGCCCAAGAAGAGTAAAGATAACTTTTTAAACAGAGTTTAACAAGGGAATTTTTTAAAAATAATTTTTACAATAACAGTCATATTTGGAATTGGCAATGAAAGAAAAATAATCACTGGAAGTTTTGTTTATTTATTGTATTTTTAAAAAAAATGGGAGTACAGCAAAAAAAATAATACAAGTATACAACGCTCACAGTTTTCTTTGTGGATTGTAAGAATGACTAATAATAATTATCGAATATGGGTGTAGGATTTTTTTTTTTTTTTTTACATTTAGGCAAACTGCTAAGAAGAGAATGGCTCATAACCTTAATTTAAATAAAAATTATAAAAAAAAAAAAAATCATTTTTACTCGCTAATTCGGGACCTGAATGCCCATCTGTCAGTCAGTCTACTACTCTACCTCGGACCCTAGCAGATGATATATTGACAACACAAGACTAAAGAATAAAGATAGATGATAATAATAAAGAGGGTAAAGAAATAAATTATAAAAAGAGACAATTCAAAAAGACATCATTATTAGTCCATCATTGAATTCAAAAAGGACATTTTTGCTATCATTGTCAGGAATGTTCCGGAAGATTTATAAACTACACAAGTCAAATTCTTCTTTGTTAAACTTTAAGCAAAATTAGAAAGGAGATCTCTAAATAAAAATATTAATCATGGGTGGAGGTTTCGTTTAGTTAAGAAGATATTAGTTTTTTCTTTTTTTGTTTGTTTGTTTGTTTTTTTTCCGAAAATGAGGTAATTGTTTCCTCAGCAAGCTAGACTCGAAAAATTACCCTTAGTTTTCCACGTTATCATTTTCAAATAATAAATTGCATAATTAAAAGACAAAAGTTTAATTAAATTTGTATGTTCATGAAACAATAACCTCAACTTAATCAAACTTCAAACATTATGCAATTTTACCAAGAATGGAATGAGTGGAAAATAAAAATTTAAAAAAATTGTAAAATATAAATTTTTCGTACATGAAAAACACTTAAGCTACAAACTATAATAAACGTAAAAAACAGTTTTACTTTTGTTTTTAGTGACGTTACCACATCTTTAATTTTTGATAAACGATTTTTTTTTTAATTACCTCATATAAAAAAAAAAATGGTGCAAGTGCGGTCCCTACTTACAAAAATCTTTTTAGCGACTTGTCTAAATGTGGGCCGTTTTATTTTTATCATTTTATTGCGGTCCGAAATATCTGGAAACTAAATGAATTCCAAGAAATAATGATTAAGTTTACTAGCATAGTACCCGTCAAAAATTATTTTCGTATGGATCGGTACTTTTTTGCACAGACCCGAATTTGCGCTGTGAAATGCTATAAAAACATTACGCACAGCACTTCTTTTTTTGTGTGTGTGGATTTTATTTAATTCAAAATAAATACCATGACACTGAGAAACATGCAACAATTTGTCAAAGCATCACTACGACCATATTGCTGTCTCCACATGAATTCATTCCCGATAGTAACATAAACTATAAAGAATGCAGTTCCAAAAGACTTACTTGAATGTTCTTTTCTACGTCTTAAATTCAACAGAATTATGTGCATATACTAGATAACTTGATCCTCAAAAAAATTAATATACGACCGTTTCTGGTACAATGTGTGTAAAAAGACGGATGTCGGCATTGTTTTTAATTTTAAAAATCTTTTCGAATAGACGATGTTATTGTTACATGAAGAAAGTACAAGATGAGAAACTAGCGACACTAAGGGACGACAGTTTATAAAAAATGTATTGAGAAACAATATATACGTTTTAATAATTAAAACGTCATTTTTTTCCTATTGTTCTTGTAAAAATAAAGGGTGGGGGCTTCAGAATAATTTACAAATCTTCTTGAATATGAAATCAAATGACCGAATATTTTCTACAAGACTATGAATTTTTAGAAACGGTATTATTGTCAATTCTCCCATCCCTGTCACGTTTTAAATAAGTTTTTATTTTTTATTTTTACGGAGACTCCTACGAAGGAATGCTGAAAAATTCTCCCTGTCATCAGACCAAAAAGAAGAACCTTCAACAACATAAATAAATAAATCTCATGTTTGGTCAAAAATGGTTGGGAAATGGTTTTGGCAAAAGTTTTCTTAATTCCTTTCCTTCAATAGGAGGCATGCTGAACCAAAATAGTACGTTTTTAAAACCATTTCTTTCTAACTAAAATAGAGAGGAAAATGTCATGATTTCATTATTAACAATGAAAATATTAATTTTTTTTTTTAGGTTGACTGACAACAGGACGACACTTGCCAGTTTCTTTTGATGGTCGATTATATATTCAAATTCAATCAATATAATGATAATCCGATAAAAAAAAGGAATGTTACCAAGAAGGTTTTTATAAAAATAGTAACCCTTTTTTGTTCGGATATATAACACTTTTTTTCGTGTCGTATTATAGACCAGAGAAGATAAAAACGGAGCGTATATTTACCAGGTAGAATAATGGCACTAAAAATTAAACAAACAAAAAAAAATGTCATGACGGTGTGGGGGGGGAATAAGATAAAAAAAAAAAAAATTTTTTACCTTAAAAACAACTACAAACGCACAAAAATGCCTCAAAAGGCCAAAAAAAAAAAAAAAAAGAAGGAAGGATTTGTCATTGGATTAATTTTAAATAATAACAAAATAATACCTTGTACGAAGATGTCATTGTGGTTTTTATGTATTTGTAGTAAGTTTTTACCAGTACTAAAAAAAAAAAAAAAAAATAAGGGATAGTCGTTCTTTGGTCCAAACAAGAAAAAAAAAACAGACCGGGTTCCTCGTTCGTGTATGCTGCTCGTTTCTGTTGGTGTTGCTATGCGCGGAAACAATGCGAAGTCAGGGCAACCAGAGTTAACTAATCGATCATAGGAGAGCAAAGGAAGAGAAAAAAAACGATTAGTCTTGTCTTTCATTGTCACGCTCTCGTTTCTTGATGCGCATCCACAGGCTTGGTACCTACCGGCAAAAGATTTAGAGGAAGTTTTTAAAACAATACATATATTATTCCAATACTTATTACAGATAAAGTACTAAGGAAAGCAACTTAATAAGCAGATGAACTAGTTATTTTTTTTGTCATTATTTAATTAATTAATGTCTTTATTTGAATTTTCAGTAGTTACATTTTGAGATTGGAATGTTTAGGTTACAGTAGTACACAGTTGTTACACTAAAGTGTTACATTTTTTAAGTTGTTAATTTTCTCGGCTTTTCGGCAGAAATAAGAAAAAATATACTTTCGTCCCCCACCTCTCAGAGCTGCACCTTTTTATTGCACTTTAAAGAGGGTAGGGTCTGGATCGATTCTTGATGTCTGAGGTATCCCAACAAAGTCAAGCGCCGAAGAAAACTGATAATTTTTGCTTCTCCCCACACGTGCCCCACATTAAACTTGACTTTGTCCTTATGCCACATTTCACCTCATGAGGAAACGGATAAATTATAAATAAATGATAAATCCTTTTTTCTAATAAAAGCGAGGTCCCCCCACCAAATAAAATGAACTCTATTTTTTTTTTTTTTTATAATAGAAAAAAATTAATATCAGGAATTCGAATTCGCATGTCTCCATCTTTTTTATGTTGAGTTAGACAGAGGCACGTAAAGGCATGAACAATTTTTTTTCTATTGTTAGTCAAGTAAGTGTAACCGTGTACGAGTGAGTTTGATTCTTATGTAAACCAACTACTGGCCGTTAGGTACCATGGATGTGTTTTTTTTTCAGAAATGAAAGCAAAAATATCAAAAACACCGGTTTTAAAAAATTTCGAAAATTCAGGGAATTATTATCCGAATTAAACGAAATTTTCAGTACTTAATGAATGAATTACAAAGGTAATTTTATTAGAAAATACTGGAAACTTTCGATATCTTGTGTGTACTTTTTAAATTGAGGTGTGGAGGGGAGTCGAATTTGTTTTTTCTCAGGTGATTGGAATTTTTAACTGAACTCTTTATTTTGTCCACCGCGGTAGATTGTTCTAGTTCTACGTGCCACACCTCTTCCGGGTGTCTCAGTTATCTCCTTTTAACTCAACTCTCCAAGTTTTTGTTCAGGTATTGAACTCTTTTGGGTCAAGTCACTGTATCCAACCAACGCTTTTATCCACTGGGCCATGTGTATGAATTTTTGGGATTTATAATTTTAATGTCTCAGTAACACATTTTTTTCCAGAGCTCATATCGCAATTTTTGTTGTTGTTATTGCTTTTAAAAAAGACATGAAGTTTATAAGTCCCAAAAATTTATATACATAGGTGGGTCAGGTTTTTTAAACAGTTATATGGCCCAGTGGATGAAAGCGTTGGTTGAATCCAGCGATTTGACCAAAAAGAATTGTTAGTTCAATACCTGGCTACTGCAGTGGCGAGCAAAAACTTGAAGTGTTGAGTTAAAGGGAGATAACTAAGACATCTGGAAGAGGCATGGCACGTGGAACTAGAACAATCTACTCTGGTAGACGAAATAAAAGGTTCAGTTTGAAATTCCAATCACCTGAAGAAGGCCAGAGCATACAATGGCTGAAATGTCATGAATATGGCAACAAAAATGAGGACAACAGTCTGAACAAAATAGTATAAATAATTACAATACATCTCAGAAATATAGACAGATCTATAGCTATTATAAAGAAAAACCCCTGATGTTATTTCAGCAAAAGATTTATACAATGCCAAGTGTGAACATACCAAAAATTTGTCTCAAATCTTCCCCAAAATAATTAAATAAAACTGAAAAATTATTTTCCGTTTCATTTCAGTGTTGGTGCTTTTTGTATAAAGCCCAAGATAAGACTTATATCTATACGTCTATCTTCATATTCATCTATGCTTAGAATATTGCTGCTGCATATGGTTCAGTGCTTCTGCTATATATCTAGAAATCCTTGTTAAAATACAAAGAAAATTAAACAATATTATTGGTCATGATCTGACATGTTAGCTTCAGTCACTTTCCCACCATCGTAAAGTTGCCTCCCTGTGCCTTTTCTATAAATACTTTCATGGTAATTATTCAGATGAACTCTTCACTATGGTGCCTAGACTATATGAATTTAAGAGCAATACTAGACTAGTGACAAGGTCTTATCAATTTACAGTTGATCTGGTTAAATGTAACTGTAAATTCTATGCTGACAGTTCCTTTTCTCACATTTCTCACTTGTAGAACTCCCTCCCGGCTCCATGCTTTGCAGTTAGCTTTAATCTTCAAAAATTGAAAAGCAGTGTCAATCACTATCTACTGTTCTCCTGATTACTCTTCCTTTGTTCTCACTCCTTAGAAATGTTTCTGTTTTCTAATTCTTCCACACCAAGTAACCCCTTGTGTCTTAGTGGCTTTACTGCCTTGCTTGGGAGTGAACTCAGTGAAAAAAATACATATTCTTTCAGATTGGACAGGAAAAAAATTGGCACTGAATATTTATTTTTAAAAAATTTACATTACTTTTTCAGTGAAATTTTGAAATTCATCCCATTACTGTTCACAACAAGAGTTCTCTCTCATTAAATAAAGACACTTGCCATTTTCACGTAGTAAACCATTTTTACAAGAATTAAATTTTTTTTCCTTTTTGCAACTGTTAGATTATTTCTTGTATAGAATTACCTGAATTACCTCTCTTTACTGAAGAGTAATATGATAATTCAATAACTCTTAATCCAGAATAATTAAAAAAATCATTGGGTGCAAATAAATATTCTATGTAGGTAAGAAAATAATAAAAAAATAAAAGCAATGAATTAAACTCAAAAGTATCATTTCAATAGTTTTTAATTAATTGCTTTTTTTATACTTCTAATGTATCATAAAAATAAAATTATTCTTTTTATTAAATTTCATAAAAGCATATAGAATAAAAAAATTATATTCTTAAAATACTGGTTACATAAGGTTAAAGATAATTTATTATTAATCATGAATACCAATTTCTTCATTATTGCACTGCTGGTGTTCCATATTAATTTTTTAAAAATCAGAGATTACAGTAGAAAAATACTGTTGTTGACTTATGATGTCACAGGCTACCAGGCATAAATAAATGTTTATTTCAATTGTGTTTTATGTAAAAATAAGCATTACCTTTACAAAATTCAATTAATCCCTAAATTTACTAATATATTTTGAAACACATCTTCAGGGCAATTATTGGATTTTTAAGAGATTTTTAAATTTGTTGTTTAAATTTTTCATCTATAATAGCAGTTCAATGATACTAAACCATTCTTTATCTTCTTGGAAACTTGGCTGAAGTGACCCTCACAGTCTGCTGCCAAAATGATAAAAGTTGAAATAAAGTATCTATTACTACACATTTATCTTTTTTTAGACCACCAGTCTTCTTATCTTTGTTGTTATAGTTACAGTTCTTCAACCATTATCATCAGCACATATTTATAGTATTCAGCAAGCTTGGAATCTTTGACTGACTCTTTTATTCCATCCACAAAGGTAGACTGTTCTCATTCCAATGTCCATGCCAGAGAATATTTCATATCATTTAATTCTCCTCAGGCAATTTTGTGACTCTGTTTTTGTCAGAAAAGAAAAGCAATGACCAAAACATAATGACAATGACCAAGATGGCACTAAATTGAATATAATTCACTGAATATAATTAATTTATAATAATGGTAATTATACTGGTCAGAAATTCATGCAGAAAATAAATCTCCCATGATTTTTGTTCCTAATATTGTCTTGGTATGTACTAAGTTTAGTTAAGTAGGGTGCAAGGCCAAATGGGAAAATGGGTGGTATTGTGCTAGGATATTCTTGCTAATTATTTCATCAGAATTTTGGAAATAAAACAAACTGACACAAAGTTTATAAAATAAATAATATATTTTTATTTATTTGCTCTAGAGTGAGTCTTTTGATATTCACCGTATAAAAATGTTCATTTATAAGGTGGATATTGGTAACAGTCTGGAGAAAAGTTTGTTTCAGCTTGGGAGTGGTAGTTTCAAAGTCAAACCTTGCTCATAGTAGTAGTCATCTTAGAAATAGGTCAGTATCAATCTACTATGTAAATGGGCAGAAATTATAAATAGCAAATAACCTCTTAACTTGTTCACATGTTATGCATGGCTGATTTCTCTAGCAGTTGCATCTTTTGTTCAGTAGTTTTCTCTTGCCGTCCTCTCTCCACATGGCTCATAGCTGCCAGATTATAGCTTTTCAACCAAGCTTTAAGAAATCTGGCATGAACCTTGGTTTCAGCTAACATTAAAAGTCTCTCTGTGTTAAATTTTTTTGATTGTCCAAAATTATTTTATTTTCTAGCATTCCTTTCTTTTTCATTTTTTTATTTACCGGAAGTTATGTGTGGAGCCTGTTTTATTTTTGTATATTTATAGTCATAAATAAGTAGGCTCTGGTTCTGCAAACTTCTGGTGTTTTTCGGCTGGGTTCAGTCTTTTCTTCTTCCTCTTTTATTTGAGGGTAGCATTCTCATTAATTGAGAGAGAAGTATATAGAGAGATGTTTAGTGAGAAAAAAAAGAAAGAGATAAGGGTTTTAAGGGAAAGCGCAAATGATTCATTTTAATTTTAATTATTTTTGTTTATATATCTTATTTTCATATTTTACTTTATTTTATTTTTTTCATCATGGCTCATTGCAGGAGAAAGAGTGCTGCAATATTGTGTTGCACCAATTTTTCATTTAGAGTAGACTTACCTGCTTTGAAAATCAGTGTGTGAAAATCTGGCTTTTACTTGTGCTTGAGCGTTAGCACTACTTGGAAATATGTAAGTATCAGGTCACCTTCTTTTTCAAATCACATTGATAAACAATAATAACCTTGGGCTCCCCACCCCTAAAATTTTATGTGCTTTAGATTAAAAGCAACCAAGCAAATGTTTGGTTTGAACAATTAGTAGCGTTTCTTTGCTTATATTCTTTCTTTTTTCTTTATTTTCTGTTATTTTCTTGCTTCTTTCTCTGCTGTCCTTTCTTTACTGTTCTCCTTTCTTTCCTTTTTCTTTCTTTGCTGTTTTTCCTTGCTTCAGTCTTTCTTTGATGTTCTTTCTTTACTGTTCTTTTTTTCTTTGCTTCTTTTTTTGTCCTTCCTTTACTGTTTTTACTTTAATGTTCTTTTTTTTTCTTTCTTTGCTGTTATTGCCTTGCTTGTTTTTTTATTTTTTCTTTACTGCTCTTTTTTCTTTCATTCTTTACTGTTATTTCCTTGCTTCTATCTTTCTTTACTGTCCTTTCTTTACTATTCTTTTTATTTCTTTCTTTACTGTCTTCTCTTTACTGTTCTTACTTTTTTTCTTTGCTGTTATTTCCTTTCTTTCTTTATTGTCCTTTCTTTACTGTTTTTTTCTTTTTTCTTTGATGTTATTTCCTTGCTTCTTTCTTTAATGTCCTTTCTTTACTGTTCTTTCCTTTGTTGTTGATCCTTTGCTTCTTTTTTTATTGTCCTTTCATTACTGTTTTTCTTTACTGTTCTTATTTTCTTTCTTTGTTGTTATTTCCTTGCACGTTTCTTCTTGCTTGCTTTCTTTCTTTCTTTCTTTCTTTCTTTACTGTTATTTCCTTGCTTCTATCTTTACTGTCCTTTCTTTTCCATCTTTTCTTTAGTGTTCTTTCTTTTATCTTTGCTGTCCTTTCTTTACTATTTGTTTTATTTATTTCCATATTGTCTTCTCTTTACTGTCCTTTCTTTACTGTTTTTATTCTTTCTTTTTTCTTTGCTGTTATATCCTTGCTTTTCTTTTTTTAATTTAAACAAAAAAAAACAGTTACTGATTTCTTCAGTAACCATTGAGAATTATGTGTCATTCCTCATAAGAAAAACAAGAATCAACTATGTTATCTTGTCCATGGGAAGTGAAGCAGTAACTAACTATTCTCACCAACAGGCTGTCACATGTTTCCCAAGGGCCTCTTAAGACATCAGTAAATTTTTTTTCTGTCAAAAGTGAGATAACTGTCTTCTGCACCACTACAATAATATAAAAATTATATAAAGATATTTATAAAATTACATTCATATGAGGGTCAATCAACTACGGGTAGCATTTTTCCTTTTATTGATAACTGGTATTGATACTTGGTGTTGTGTGAGTCAAGTCCATTTACTTTTTTTCACAATTGTAGTGGACCATGGCGGTGATGAGTATGTATTGTAGAACACATGTGGGTAGAATTTCCTGCTATCCGGTCCAACTACATGAGAAAGTTGGACTTTAATTAAGTCCAAAGAAGACAAGGAAAAACAAACACAAGACCGATAAATAAATGTAAACAAATATATGTATTAATAACAAGAAAGTTTACAAGTTACATGGACAGTTACATGGACAGAGTGCATGTGGTGAATATTGTGTGTGTGTTGTGGTGAGTGTTTGTACATACATGTATTGTTCTTAGCGTGTTCCCAGCATTTGGGAAACACTGTATCTCTGAGCGTTCACATCTGCAAGGTGGTAAGGAAAAAGAGATCGAGGCGAAGGGTCAGCTAGTATTTATAGCCAGGGAAGAGAGACCCCTGGTGAAGGGTTAAGGAACTTAAGGTGGAGCTAACTCCGACACTATGCTATATAGTCATTTCTTTAAGAGATTTGTGTATGTTGTAAAATGGTATTAGTAAAATTGTCATAATTAAAATCATTTGATAGGTTTAAAGATTTTGGTAGTCATTTATTCCATATACACTATGAAAGCATCATGGTAGAATTGTAGGCATGAAAGCATAGTAATCAAATGGGTGAAAATTTAAATAACCTCAATAAAGATATATTTTTAAGAAAAAAACAATGAATATTTCAGAAGTAAAACTTTTAAAATATACTATTTAAAAATGTCAGCATTTTTTACTCACCATTGTTCATCACTTACTTCCCTTTACTTTCAAGTAGTGATCTAAATGCTAAAGTGGTTACCAATGTCATGTCCATAGAAAATAAGTAAATAAGAATTAATTATACTGTCATAAATAATTATAATAAAATATTTATAACAATTATAATTATCATTAATTCACCCTTTCTAACCAATGAAAATCAATCCCACTCTTCTCCTCTACACACATGTGATACCTTCACAATCAGATAGACAGTCAACATCTGGGTCAACAAAAATTTTGGCTCCTTTACTTTACAGGCCACATTGGTAACACTTGTCTCTTAAAAACTCCAACATTCAAGGTAAAAAAACTCCAGATACTTCTTTTATTCCCCAACAAAATTACCTGGACACTTACTACAAACATTATATAAAAAAATACAAGAAAGACTATATACAATTTACCCATTCTTTATTATTTTGTTGGATTCCAATCAATATTTGATCTATATTTGATCTCAACTCACAATTCATTCAGTATTACTTTTTCTTTTGTCTCTAACACCACATAACAACTAGATAATAAATACTACTCATTTTGTTGTTCCCACGTTTTGCTCTTTCTCATTTTCTACAAGTATTTTTTTTATGTATAAATGTTAGGGTGTTTAATATTATTTACTCAGAATTATAACTCCCCTACAGCAATTTCAGGCCAGCAAATGACTTTATTTGAATAACTGAGCATTTGAATATAAAAGTTATCAACAAAACAATCACATGCACTATCATCTATAAATAAGTCAGTCAGTTATGTGACATATGTGATACACGCTTAGGCGATCATGTATCTTTCAATACATGACTGACACGGCAGATTTTTTTTCCCACGGTAGGTTGCCTTTTCTTTCTGCAGTAGACCAGTTGCCATCCAAAGCTATAGAACCTGGTCTGTTCTGTTATTTACCCATAGCTGGGAGGAGAAGTGGATTCATACCTTTCCCAAGGGTGTTAGCATGTAAGTGAATGCAATGGATTCAACTGGAATTTGTACTCAGCTCTCCAATTCCTCAATCCAAGCCGCTATCTATTACTCCCCCATGCCTCCCTTATAAATAAGTACATTACTAAAAACATTTTTTTTTTAATAAAAAGTCAATTTTCTAAACCAAATTTACCAGAATTTTATAATTTCTAGTAGAACATTATACAATGAAAATGGATATTATTTAATTTTAAACTCTACAGCACTGAAATTCTATAATGAAAAATTGAATATGAATATTAATCATTTCATCCTATGCAAGACAATAAAACTATGAAGATACAAGGGAGTGTGTAGTGATATGCAAATTAGTATAATTTGCATATGAGCAGGTAGCTCATATGATAAATGGACAACAACTAGAACAGAGGTTGAATGCTTACTTAGCAATATACATGAAATAACAGAGTGTGAGAGAATATGAGAAAAAGAAAACATTATTAAGGAGAAAGAACAATAAAAGAGCAGTAATTAAGAAGACAGAAAATAATGATTGACATTGCATTAAAATTTTTGAAGAACAAAGTTGATTAGAAAACGAAGCCAAAAGAGAGTTCCACAAACGAGAATGGAAGAAACTGTTAGCACAGAACTTACAGTTACATCTATCTGTAAAATGATGAGACCTAACTGCCAATTTAGTACTGAACTTAAATTTAGAAAGTCAACATAGCAAAGAGGAAAGTTCATCAGAACAATTACCATGAAAATATTTATAGAAAAGGCACAAGAAAGCTATGTTACAGGAAAGTGACTGAAGCCAAGATGTGAAGTCAGGACCAATAACAATGCAAATTTTTCTTTCTATTTTATCAAGAATCTCTAAATACATGGCAGAAGCACCAGACTAGATGTGACAGCAATATTCAATGCATGTATTAATGATAGACTTATAAATGTGTAAGATAAATTCTGGTGAGAAAAATTGTCTAACACGACACAGTGAACCAACTTTCCGAGCAGTAGACAACTTTCCTAGCAGCATTTAACAAATAAGTATACCGCTTTAAATGAAGTTATTTTAAATTAATATTTGGTGTGAACTTCCTTTTTATATTTTTTATTTTTTATTTTACTATTACTTGTAATCTTGATGGTATTGATTTCATTCTATTTATACAATCATTAGGATGTTTTTCCACTCCAACAATATGCAGGCTTTCAAATTTGTCATTTGTTAGATGATAATCATCTTCTTACTTTCTGTTTAAGTACATTCCACAAATGCTCAATTGGATTTAAATCCAGTGACATGCTAAGTCAATTAAGCACTTTCACATTTTTACTTCTTGAGAAATCCTGTGCTTTTCTTAGAACATTTTAAATCATTATTATGCAAGAACATAATCCTGCTTCTCAAGGTTTTGAGTAAAAGCAATGTGTTTTCTTTCAATATTTAGACAATCTTTAACATTCATGAATTTGTCAATCAAATGTAGCTCATTAGTGGTATTAGAAATCATACAACATCAGATCATGTTGTTTTCACTGTTGAGATAAAACTCAGAACTTTCACTGATCACAATGAACAGATGTCCCTTCAGAGATGACCCATGTTTTGAGCACCTACTGGGACTTAAACTCAATCCAAACCTCAAGTGGAACTTGTACATGTGATCTATCACTAAAGATGCTGGGAAAATGGTCAGTTCCCTGTACTGCTCCAATAAGTACCTGATTCCTCATGCTATCCTCTACCTTTACAAGAGCAAGATCAGTCAGAAAATGGATTACTGCTGCCATATATGAGCAGGAGCTGCTCAGTCTTCATTTTCCAGTCTTGATAGAGTTCAAAATAGTCTCTGCATCCTTGTTGGTAAGGAATTATTTTCCACACTACAACACCTTTCCCAAAGACAAAATGTCACAATCCTCTCATTACTATATAACTATTTCAATAGAAAGTGTTCAAATGAAATACCTTTTTTAGTTCCACCAGTTTTAACCCTCACAGCAAAGATCTGCCATACCATGCACATTATAGCAAACTACCCTCATTCTGTTCATATTCCATTGGTGAGATGTAAGTTCCATTAAAGCAGCTTCTTCCATTGAACCTTTGCTTTGTGGAACTAACTCCCAAGAGAATGCTTCCCCAATTAACCTGTTCAATTCTAGGGTCAACAGTTATCTTTCCCTCATATCCAATTAAAATGTGCCTCTTACTTTGTGACCCTCTACCCTTAGTGGCTTTGGGGTATTGTACGAAGTGAATACCATTGTAAAAAAGAAATGCTTTTCCTTGTGCACTTTAAAATGATGCCAATAAACCCATCGAATGTCAAAAGACTTAAATATGAGGTTCAGTCAAAAAGTAATGTAATTTGTTTTATTATATAAAAAATAAGGAACACAATCAAATAGCTATACATCAAAGGTTCACATCCCTACTTCTCAACATAGTCACCACCTCTTTCAATGGCAGTGTTGTTACGGTTTTTTGGGTATATACTGTATGTAACTAGTGAGCGAGTCAGAATGACTTATTTCCCTTTATAGTCTACCAATAGAAGATTAACCAATCAGGAGCCGCAAAACACTGTATTCGTCGTGTATAAAGGTGGCCATCTTTGTTTTCCTACCGGAATGACCAGAGCCAACTTCTCAGGCAAACATGACAGACGGAAGAACTACACTCTGCTACTTTGCTGAGATATCCACTGCGAACCTGCACTACGCTTTCCTACTGTCTCCGAAATATTCACTGCCAACCTCTGGATTCTATACTCGAGGACGACCGTCATGAAAATGTCTAACAAGTGTTCCAGCTGCTAATGAGGGCATGTGTCCCAGCTTCATAAAATTCAGCTGGCAGTTGATCTAGCTAATTTCTTACAGTATATTTCACTTCTTCAACACCACCATAACATTTGCCCTTCAGTGCCTCTTTCATCTGATCAAAGAGATTGAAGTTTGAGGGTGCTAAGTCAGGTGGTGATGAAGAAGTGAAAAACTACTGTAAGGAATTGGCTACATCAACAGGCAGCAAAGCTGGGACACATGCCCTCATTTTTAGCTGGAACACTGCCATTGAAAAACATGGTGACTATGTTGAGAAGTGAACCTGTGATGTATAGCTATATTTTGATGTATGATATGTTTGATTGTGTTCGATATTATATAATAAAAAAAACTGTATTACTTTTTGACTCACTCTCATAGATTGACTCTTGTTTAATCTGACCACAATATTATATCCCAAAACTTTGAATTTTTATCTTTATTCTTCTGTAGAGCCTGTCTCAAATTCAGTAATGCTTTCATACATGATCGGCAGTAATGTAAGCCTATTTTATTTAGGGAATATTTAATTGTTGTAATTGGAAGATTCATAAAAAATTTTCTTTTTTTTTAACAACATACATAGTTGACATTCTTAGGTTTTGATCTACTAATCTCCTAATGCAATGAATAGAGCTAGAGTCAACTTACATAGACAAACTGTTTGCTTCCACACACCTTTTTCACTTTTCTTCCAATTTTGCACAATTTTTGTTATGAATATTCCAATTACAATTTTTGAAAAAGTAGATTTGTCTAACATTAGTTTTGTAACTACTTTTTGTTAGTCATTGTTTTGTTTGACAAAGTAAGATATTCCTTAAAATCAGGAGAGAATTATTTCCACATGAAACCATTTTTAAATAAACAGCTTTAATAGTAACATTTTTGATTACAGAGTTTAAATACTGTAAAGTTTGGCAATAAATAACACCTTATAATATTCATTTTGATTGTATAATGTTCCACTAAAAATAATAAAATCCTGATCTGCTTGATTTAAAAGAAAATACAGTTTGTATTTAAAAATGGTAGGAGAAAAGAAAAAGGTTTTATATCCAGTTATTACACTTGAAAAATCCAGTAAACTTCTGAGTCATAGATAAAAATGATGAAATGTGAAAATATATTTTCTAAGGAATTAATAAACTTTATTTTAATCCACCATTTTTTATTTTTACTTTAAACATTGTATTTAGTAGATAGATGCATTTAAGTAGACATTCCTGTTTTTAAACAGTGTAAATTTATGTCTACCAGTATATATATTTGAGAATCTTAAAGAAAATATGCCTTTTGAATGCACAGGCTGGTAGGTGTAAATTCACATTATTTAAAAACCTGGGATGTCTACTGAAACATGTGTATCCACTAAATCCATTTAATGGTAATAGTAATAACATACCTATTGAGCTTGAGTAAATAGATAGCAGAACAGGGTTTCCTTCCTAACCTTTTGTTTGAAGTAGTGTGGGACATCAACATCTTGAAAGTAATAAGAAATAACATATTTTACAAATTAAAATATTCTACTAATTTAGTTATAATCTTAACTAACTTTCATTTAATTTCTCCTAACTTCTGTTTTGCTAAGGCACATGATATAAAATAGTAGCCAAATCTTGCAGATTGTGACTATTCTACCAAGCTTGTCATTTTTTTCTTGATCATTTCACCCCCAGCAAGGTGATAAAGCCACTAAGATACAAGGGGTAACAGAGTGAAAGAAACAAAGAAAATGTTATTGAGGAGAAAGAACAGTAAAAGAACCAGATCCAGAAATACAGATGATGATTGGCACTGCATTTAAACTTTTGAAGATCATAATGATCAGGAAAGAAAGAAGCCAAAAGAGATTTTGCAGCAGACATTAAACCCTTTTGCTAGATATACATGTGTTGATAACTCCTTTTTAGCCTTTAGACATTTGTAAAAAGAAAAAATCTGGGAGCATGCATACTGCAAACCTGAAGAGGCTAGTTCCTTTTCACTATGGGCTGACATTTAAAATTAGCTCTATGTGCAGTAGCTACATATGACTTAAACTACACACATCACTCACTCACTAATTCACCAGCAAAGTAAGTTCAACTTTTTCTTCATTATTTACAGACTCTTAAAAACATTCCTTGAAATTTTATCAACACAAAAAATGTTCCTAATAGAATAAATATTTCTATTTTGTTTTATTTCAATTTTTCATTTGTTTTTTTCCTCAACTCAACACTTTTAGTTTTTGTTCCACATATGACCCCTGACCTAATAACAAGTTCCATTGGTGAGAAATGTGAGAGAAGAAAATATCAGAATAAAATTTACAGTTACATCTAGCAATTTTAAAGGTAAAATGATGAGACTTAGCTGCCTGTCTAGTAATACACTTAAATTCATGAAGCCAAGATACCAGAAAAGAAAGCTCATCAGAAAAATTGTCATCAATATTTAAAAAAAAAAAATCACAGTGAAGATATATTACAGTGGTGGGAAAGTGATTCAAGCCAAGATGATAGGTAATGGCCAATAACATGGCAGATTCTTTTTGGGATTTCATGAAAAATCTCAAAATACATAGCAGATACACCAGATCAGATGTCTCATAAATCATTGCTACTGTGGTAATCTAACTGTGCAGATAATTGTTATTGTAGTGTATTCAATCCTTCCTGGGTGTGCTATACCTATGACTTTGTGCTATACAAAATTAAGTCTAGAGGTCAACTGAAATGTTAAATATTGTTGAATTACTGGCCCCTCACAATAATCATAGGAGGTGCTAGATTTGAAAGCCACAATCTCTTTAATCTTTAATCTGTAACACATCATGACTTTGACTTTCCTTCTGAAATCATTTACCAACACTGTAAATTTTTTAAGCTTATCACCCCAAACAAGGCGGGAGTACCACTAGCACACAAGGGCTTACAGAGAGTGGGAGCAAGAGTAAAGAGACGTGATTGAGGAAAGGATAAAGAGAAGGACAGAGAATTAGATCAAGACATAAGAAGACATTTTTATGTTTAACATTCTTTTTATAGATACAAATATTTAAGTAAATGCTCTGTTTATAATAAACAATATTAAACAACATTTACGAGCCTGAATGTCTGAGAAATTTTTACAGAAAATCCTGTCGGAGAATGAATATTTTCTGTGAAAATTTCTCGGACATTCAGGCTGGTAAATGTTGTTTAATACTGTTTATTATAAACAGAGCATTTACTTAAATATTTGTATCTATAAAAAGAATGTTAAACATAAAAATGTCTTAAAAATAATTGTCGGACTTTGTACATTTCATAATGTGTGACATCAGAAGACGTCAATTAACATTGCATTTGAATATTAGTTGCCACAAGTAATACATAGGAGAAACCTCAAAGAATTTAAATAAAAGATTATATGAACAGAAAAGGGAGCTTTTACAAAACAACACACTCAATGCATTAGTTGCTCACTATAAAGAGTCTGACCATAATTTGATTTAAAAAATGCCTCTCTAATTAAAAGAGAAAGCATTTTACTAAGACAAAATGTTTAGAAAGTTCTTTAATTGCTAGATCATCCACAGTAAATTTAAATCCAGGTTTTTACAACATTCCATTTTTCTTGGCAGATTTTCTGTTATCATAATGTGGGATACTTATTAATAAAAGGGATAGAAGCAAAAATAAAAGATTCTTACAACAATTCACTTTTCTTGGCAGATCTTCTGTTGTCACAATGTGGGATGCTTATTGATAAAAAGGATAGAAACATGAACAAAAAGAAAAAGAAATTAATGAAACAGGCTAGACTATATACCCAAAAGTTATATATAAAAAAAAGACATTTTTAATTCAACATTCTCAATGTTCCATTCCTTTGTGTACATGTTTAGTTGTACCAGCATAAATATCACTTTAGTTCGATGAATTCCTAAAGGATGAAATGTATCACACAAAAACTTTTTCCACTTCCTCATAGATTTTTCCATAAAATTATTCTTGATATATAAATATTATATATTGTTTTCTGAAATTTTAATGATAATGATAAAAGATTATTTGTGATGGTTTTAAATACTGGCTTATTTCTGTCTGAATCTCTGGGATGAGGTGTTATCATTACATACATTATTTACATTCAAACTATTGTCCTCATCTTTGTTTTTTATTCTCACAACATTTTGACCATTGTGCACTCTGATCTTCATCAGGTAGATATCGATCCAGTCTTCAGGGAATTCTGAACTTAATCCTTTATTTAATCTACAGAGATAGTCTGTTCTCATTCCACTGCCCCTGTCTAGGAATATTGTGTCTTGTTCTAAGTATTACTAAGTTATTGCTGCCCCATTTCAACTGAGTACAAGTACACAATATCTGGCCCATGGCTTGAACTCACAATTACTATGTCACCCAAATTCACAAACTAATGATTTAATCCACTAGCTGAGAGTTTAATCCCTTAGAGATGGAGAGTGCAGACTTAGATTAGAATCAGCAAAAATTCAGCAAGAAATAACTAGGCAGTAGGGGGGTAACTTGGGATCACAGAGATATGGTTTTACAGACAGACAGCTGAGAATACTATGAATGGAAGAAGGAAGTTTTAAGGAAAAATGGAAACAGAAATTGATACTTATATTAAGAATCAGAGAGAAGCAGTTGGAATTTCTGGGACAATTAATGATGAAAGAAGATTTGGAGAATTTGACATTCATAAGATATCATGAAAGCAAGATTTATTTTTTACAGCTTTTCAATTCTTTGTAGGTTATTTAAAACCAGAAAATATTTTTAGATTCTAATAATTTTTTTGAGATAATAATGATTTAGTGATACAAGTCTTACTAATTAACCCATAGCTGGAGGGAGAAGAGGTGGATTCATACATTTCCTAAGGGTATTTGTGCATAACTGAATATAATGAACCCAACTGGAATTGGATCTCAACTTTCCAATTAATTTAGATTAATTATGAGCAATTATCCATTACACCAGCTGCACATCCAAGCTTACAGCACTTGGTATTCCCAAGCAGTAGGTACTGATCATCTAGGAACTGACCAGGCTTGACATTCCTTAACGCTAGCGATTGTACGGGAACAGTTGTTTCAACGTGATATGGCCATAAGCTGATGAAGGCAAGAAGGACATAAATAAACAAGTGACCTACCTAAGAAGCTTGTGTGAATGAATGGCAGAACAGAGAGAGGCAAACATTGTTAAGAGCTGTAAAGGAAAAGAAGTTGTGGAGAGCCACAATCGCCTACATCCTGAAGAGCAATAAGGCAAAATATTTGTGAATGAATTAAACTTTATCAAATTTTATTATGCAAGCCAATATTTTCATAATAAAATTGTAAAACATAATGTGTAGGCTATTAGCTAATGAAATTGTGTCCCGTTAGATAATGGATGCATCCATGCAAGAACTGAACATATGCTGTTTGATATTAATGAAAATTGTAACTGTTTTAATGTAATATGCTGATATTCTTACATTCAATATTACATATCAAATTTCTAATTATGAGTATCAGTAATTACCAGTATGCTTCTAGCACAATACTGGGAATCATTCTTATATATTCACTTTGCCAGCAATGCAGAGAAAAACAGTATTTCAAGTTTAATTACTTTCACTATATATATATATATATATATATGTATATATATATATATATATATATATAAACACACACACTACAGTTCAAAAGTTGAAGCCACACCCAGAATTAGCATGGGATGAACTTGACAGAAGAGTGAAAAAAATAAAAAATGAGCTCTTAAAGTCATTGAAAAAAAATGGAATCAATTATCTTATATTTTGAGAAACTTTTGCATCAAATGGCAAAAACGTCAGTAATCAAGACTAAAGGAGAATATTTTGATGAGAGCAAAATTTAATCATAAAATGCTTTTATCTTTTTATCATAATAAAATTTCTAATAAAAAATCATGTCTCACTTTTTTTTTTAACCATATATAATAATTTTCTCTTATTTAAAGTACAAAACAACTACTTTTTGGGACAATTTAAAAAAAACTTCTGAACTGTAATATATAGATAAATAATTCTAAAGAATTAATGGTTTTTTCATCCAATATTTTTATTATTTAAAATGTTATTTTTAGTGGATACTCATATTTGAAATAGATATCACATTTATATATATATATATATATATATATATATATATATATATATATATATATATATATTACAGCTAATAATGCAAGACTCTTCAGTAAAAGCGAATCAAGTTCTCTCAGATACTGTGTGTTTATCCAAAAATAAATACGCTTAAATTCACCTTCATCTCTGTCATGCGCCAATGGCTTAGGAGTAGAATCTCTGACTGACGCCAAAACAGCCAGGTTTTGATCCTAGCTAGAAACAACCAGACATCTAGCCACACTGATGAGCTGTGATACAGTGAAACAGTTCAGTCTGTCTGTGGATGACAGTATATATATATATATATATATATATATATATATATATATATATATGTATGAACAATAAGATAAAGAAAAAATAGGAAATGTTTATCAATCTAACATGTTTCACTTTTATTAATGCTTCACCAGAGAATGAGATGTGGAGAAAAAGAAGAAGTAAATTATGTTATTTTTACTATTGTATTCTTTGATTTTCATTTGTTAATCAAGTTAATGAATTCAATTTGTTAAAGAAACATTAGTATTAATTGTGGTATTCTGAATTCAAGGAGAGACGGCATGTCCATTCAAAGTGCCAAGAAATGAATGGATTCCAATCCTAACTGAAAAACCATAAATATTACTTTATGTATGTAAGTGTATAATTATTCTAATTTACCTATGTGAAATTCAGATGGTAATGTATATTTGTAAGTGTGTGTATGTCTTTCACATGTTGACTTGGAAACATTTTTATGTACATACTGTTATCCCTCAAAGTACTTTCAACATAAAGAATTATAATCTTTTTTAATTAGGGCAGTATTTGTAAAATCAGTGTTATTGATAATGTTATTCCTGTGCATTACAAGCAAGTTTGAATGGTTGTCTAAACATAAATGCCTTTTATGTTCGTAGATAGAAGCATTTAGATTTTGTCATGTTATGCCAATATAAATGCTTTTACATTGTAAGAAATTTTTTGATGAGTTCTGGCATCTGAATTAGTGTTGGATTTATTTTTCTTCTTAATTATATCTCTGACTAGGAGCATGGCCCAGCGTTGCCCGTGCTTGATTCAAAAATCGTACTACCCATACAGCAATCGCTATCACTTGACTTAAAATATTTTTGCCCTTCCTTGCCTTTAAAGGAGTGCCCTTTGCTGTGCTGATGTTGCTACATGCCTTACTTCTTACCTATCTCACACTGCAAATTTTTTCTAAGCTCTATACTAAACATTAAATCTTTTACAAAAAAAGAACTAAACAAAATGAACACAAAATGATCAGCTTTAAAAAAGGACTCATAACTGGAAAAACCAAATGAAAAAACAATGTTAACAACAAATACTTTTTCACACCCAACCCAGTTCTGCGAAATCAGAATCAATGTTGAGTTTAAGCAAGCAAATGAGCCAATTGGAGTAAAGTGCCATGCAGATTTAAATTTTTCCCACTTGTGACGAATGCAGCTATCGATTTTTTTTGCATGCTAGCATGCTAGTTAACATTTGTGTCAGTCAGTTGTTGGCTCTCACGCTGGCCAATAGAATCTTTCTGCCTATTTGTGGCCAGCTATAGGCTCTCACTCTAGCCAGTGAAAAATGGCCACAAACTACATGAAAACTGCCATAGAAGCATGAAAAAAATTGATTATTTCCACTATTGATAGGAGTTGGGAAATGCAAAGTCAGTCTTGGCCTTTCCACTAACTTGGAGCATGTGCATGTAAATTTTGGTGCAAATCCATCGAAAATTGCGGCCATGTCTTGGATGTGGTGATGAAGTAGTTACTGTAATTTTATTTTTTTCTTGAAAAAATATGAAAATATCCCATTTTAAAGTGTTTTTTAAAGAAAATGCAGGGTATCCCTAAACTTTTTTGCCTGTAGTATATACATATATATATAATTAGTATTAGCCTGGAGTATATATAAACGTATAATTAGTATAACCTGTAGTATATATATGTATATATAATTAGTATTAGCCTGTAGTATATATAATATTAGTATTGGCTTGTAGTATATATATATATGTATATATAAATGTAATAATTTGTATATATAATCAAAATGGAATGAACAATAGAATTTACATACAGAATGGAAGATAACAGTAACTTAACCTTCCGAGAGATCAAGCTACACCATGGAAATCTATCCAAACTCAGCATAAAAGTTGTTACTACTACATTCAAAACAATAAAAGATTTGGTCAATACTAAACAAAACAATAAGCTAAAACCTAAAGCTGGTGTTTACTCTATCACCTGTAATAATTGCCACAAAAATACATAGGAGAAACCTCAATGAATTTAAATAAAGGATTATATGAGCAGAAAATAGACATTTTACAAAATAATAATACAAAATAATACATCAAATGCATTGGTTGCCCACTGTAACAAGACTGATTACAACTTTGACATAAAAAATGCTACTTTGATCAAAGTAGATAGTAATTAACTACGATGTAAATGTCTAGAAAGTGCCTTAATTGCAAGGTCATCTACAGTAAATTTGCACCCTGGCTCTTACGACATTTCACCTTTCCTGGCAGATCTTCTAATATCACAGTATGGAATAGGTACTTACAAAAGTGATGGAAAGAAAAAAATTACAAGCACCCCTCTGTCATGCCCATGTGTAGTCCTATTAACATAACAAATTTAGTCCAATGAAGTCCTGAAGGAAGAACACATCATAAGTAAACTTTTCTACTTTGTCATACAATTTCCCCAATACTGTTCCTGATATATAAAAATATATATTGTTATCTCATATATATATATATATATATATATATATATATATATATAAAAAAATTTCTCAGAGGTAACCTGTAGAAATGAGCACAAAAGAGACCTCACAAAAAATAACTTAGCTAATGCACTAGTCATACATAGAAATAAATTCAACCACAATTTTGATTTTAGAAATGCTACACTCATAAAAAAAATAACTCACTCAGACAGAAAATCCTTAAGAGTGCAGCCAATGAATATTATCCAAATATTAATCTACACCCAGGCTTTTTCCCTATTTCACCTTTCTTAACAGAATTACTATTCTCCCAAGCAAACATACACAACAGTATCAAGAAATCAAAAGAAAATGGTTGAATCCGTCAACACAACAATAAAAACAATATCTCCACACGTGACAGTACTTGACATAATTTTTAGTTAACAGTATGAAAATAGCATTCTCTAAATTCTTCCAGTTGCTAAAGACATTTTGTTTTGTTATTATTAGTTACTTTGTTTAATAAATTCATTTCGTTTTTGCCTTCAAGAAGTCCACATTGGACGAAACACGTCAGCTACTATTACAGTTTTCCTATTATCTTTTATATATATATATATATATATATATATATATATATATATTTGCAAAGACAATTGATGAAAAAAAAGGAATGACAAGAAGGAAACATTTATGCTATTTTTCTTTTCCTTGAGGATCTTTATCAAAACACATTGCCATAAAAAGTTTTCCTCTTGTTGTTTCTTTCTTTTATGATCTGTAGAGACTTCCTCTTCTCAATCATTAGAAACTGCCCTGCCTTCCAAGCACCAAATCCACTGAATGTCTACATCTGATAAAAGAATTATATTTGTCAACAAAATCATACATGTTGATTGAGGACACCAACACCAGAACATTTCAAACCTCATCTGGAATATAATAATTAGAAAATGAGAGCCCCAATCTATTTAATCTCTTCCTAGACTCTGCACATATACATGCACAGATATGAAGAGATAGACACTGATTGCTTAAACATTCCATGTCATATCCAAATGAAAATAGCATTTCTGCTTCTCCTCTCATGGCCAATGTATATTGGATGAGGTGTGGGTTATGCTGATGACATAGAAATTCATAGTCAAAATCAGAATGACACAATGATCTAAAATTTGATTGAAAGCAGTGGATGGCATGTATCAGAATATGGTATTAGTAATTTGGAAAAGTCAATCATTAAAATTAATTGCCACAAAATGTCTGTCATTTTTTAATAGTATTTGCCTTAAGGAACATTTGCTGCTTAAATACACAGAATTATATATATGAATAAAAACAAAAGAAAAACTTATCTTAGCTGACACATTTTGTCCTCTGAGGGACTTTATCAAGGCAAATGCAAAGATTTTTTTTTATTTTGTAAAAAGTATTTATATACAAGAGAAAAAATATTATTGGTTTATAAAAATTTTTCAATTTAAGAGCTCTCTTAAATATTCATCACGTTAGCCAAAAAGTCATGGAGAATATCAAATGACACAATTCAATATCTAATAAATGATGTTCTTGAATGTTTTTAATACAAATTATTGTATATACTCACATATGTAACTTTTGAGACCTAATTTTGAAGCTAATTTTAAAGGGGTCACAGCATACATGAGATATAAAATTAGCATATATACTGCTGACCCTGGCTACACTGTTGACCAAACAATATATCCATTTACTGTAGTCAAATTAGCTTCAAAATTAGGTCTTCAAAGGTCATATGGTATATGAGTATATACTGTAGTATTTAAATTATTTTAGTTTGGGATTAATTTATGTGTTATGAATTTAACTGTTTTATCTTGATTTTTTAACATTTTTCTAGTCATGTATGTTGGTTTGGGAAAGTAGGAATTCTTTCAGGAATAAAGATTTATTGTTATTGTTGTTAATAATGTTGTTATCTTTTTGCAGTTGTATATTTTGTATGCCTTTCTCTTAGCATTGTGGATGAAATAATAAGAATATTGGAGGTTTTTGAAAGCATTCTCTATGTATATTTCTTCTTTGGGTAAGTATTGAGGGCTGCAGATTCTTAGTGCTCTTAAATAAAATCTTTTAATTATTCCAGATTTGATCTTGTTATAGGGTGAGAATAAAAATTGATAAAGCATTCTTGTTGGTAGATTTTCTGCAAATCTCAAACTGAAGTTTATTATTATTTATATGCAGCGTGATATTTAGGAAGGGTAAAGTGTTGTCAGACTCAGATTCAGTGTTAGAGTCTATTGTGGATTTGATGCTATTAAGTTTGTTGACAAGATCTGGTAAAAGTATGTTTTGTGGATATATTGATAGAGAGTCATCTATCTAGCTGAAATTGGAAGAATTTTGTTGTAAAATATTTTTGAAAGAACCACTTTCCAGAAGTTCCCCAAATAGACAAGCCAAAAATGCCACTAAGATATATATATATATATATATATATATATGACTAGCAGTAGAGCCCGGCGTTACCCGGGGATGTAACAGTAAGAGATAGATCAAGTATCGACCATCATAAAGACTGAAAAATAAAATTGACAAAGATTATTGTTTAAGGTTGATGGACACACATGTCTTAATTAGACTTTTTTGTTTTGTTTTTTTTTGTTTTTTTTACGAATTGGTCAAACCCAAACTCAAACAAAAACATTGTTTTCAATCGTTATGAGTCTATCGATTGAATAGAATTTTATCATAACCAATTGTCTTGTAAATGGAATTTTTAAAGCGTTCTGAATGTAAAAATAAAGAAAAAAGTGTGCAAGATAATAAGAAACACTATCTGCCAAAAAAAAGTGAAGTTTTGTTGAAATCGGTTGAAAAATGTAGGAAATCCGATCCCATATATAAATGAACACACACACACACAACCTGGGTTTTATAAGTATAAAACGATATGAGTTGTCCCCTTTCATTCTACTGACAGAATCGTGTTTTTCAATTGATTTCGTTGCAAAAACAATTGTATTTTTCCAATTTTTGGCCTGTCAGAACCACCACAAGGTAATTTTACGCAGTCCTGTGAAGTTTTGTTGAAATCGGTTGAAAAATGTAGGAAATCTGATCCAATATATAAACGTACAGACACACACACACACACACAATCTACGTTTTATAATAAGTAAGATATATATATATATATATATATATATATATATATAGTTGAATGGATATGAGTTTGTGACCTTGGCTTTTACATTTATGTGATCCTCAGACAAAGGTTTGTCTGAGGAGCCCATAAGTGTGAAACCCAGGGTCACAAACTCATATCCATTTAACTAAATATGTTAGCTTTACCACTGATATTGAGGACTTTCCAATAATCACTGTACATATATAAAATATATATATAATTTATATATATATATACATATATATACATATTATGCATATATATCAAGGTATTCAAGACTATCTGTATATGTTTGTATGAATGAGCATGCAAAAATGCACTTGTAGAGATAACCTGATGACTAATAAATAGAAACTGTTTTATCTCTGATATATTTATCTTTTTATATATTTTTAAAGTCCTCTACAATGATAGAGATTATTATTATTATTATTATTATTATTATTATTATTATTATATATCTGTTTATCTTAACCTGAACACTCATTTCATTTTTTTTTTATCTCATCATCTCTTTCTCATGACACACGTTGGGTTGATTGATGTTTAAGTATTATCTTTTCACTTTTATCATCCCTTTTGACACCAATTTCTGACATACAAGCATTGGTATGTTTTATATATTAGATGAACATTCAGTTTTTAAGGGCCTGTTCAGAATGTAAATTTTCACACAAAATATAAATAGTCCTTTCAAAATTACTGAAAACAATTATAAAAGAAATTTATGATATATCTTGAATTAATAAATCTGTTTCAGAACCAATCAGAGAGGTCTTCTTCCAAGATCATGTTCATTGCATGCAACAATTGGGTGGACATGTGACCAAACAGATTTTGTTAAATCAATATTAAAATGTTATCTCAGATTTAGAAAAACTAAAGGATGGTCTAAAATATGACTATCTTGATGGGTTTGCAAAAGTGTGTGTATATGTATATTTGTGAGTATATATATATATATATATATATATATATATATATATATTTTGTTACGAACTTGTAGCATATAGATGAACCATGGGTTCTAAAAAAAAGGAAAACGTGGTTTCTTTTCGCCGTCTTCACTCAGAAATGGAAGCGACACAAGGGAATCAACAAAGAACAGACACAAGACAATGGATTTCAAAATAAAACATTTATTTATAAATATATATAACGAAATAAAGAAAGAAAAAAAAAAAGAACATTCATTTAACAAAGGGGAGGACATCATTAAAAAAAAGAATAGAAAAGCGAGCGAATACATACATATATGAAAACAGATCAAGCCAAACGAACCAACTTATCTTGCAGTCGGGTTGATATCTTCACATAAAGTTTTGATTCGCCCGAAGCAAGAGTTCAGATGATAAAACAGTATCTTGGCCGGCCGACAATGTTCCTGGATTCTTCTTCTTTTCACGAGTGTTCGTGGGTCCCCAGCATTTCATACAGGCATTTGGTTGGGTTGATCAGTCCATAGCAGCCCTTTCACTCCCAGTTGACAGACTTTGCTGTCTTCCTCATCTCAGTGGGTGGTCTGACGATTTTTGCCCAGCGACGTTCAACTGCCGCTGGTCAGAGGGAAACTGAAAAATCCTTTTTTTGGTTTTCGCTGTCCCCAACGACAGTCACGTGGGTTTCCTTCGTCCTTGACCGGGTACGCAGGAGGATAGGGCGCAAATCACGCAGTGCTTGTGTGATGGCCAAAAGTTCAACACATGCTCTGTACGTCCTGATCACGTGAATCGCAGCAGGAGACCCTGATGGTGCCTGGAATTCACTCATGGTCAAATGCAAAATCTTGGAACCAGGTCATTCTCGCGTCCCGGTTAAGCTTCAAAGTTCATGGGCCCTTGGCTTGTGGGTGGAAGAGTAGAAAAGAGAAAAAATTTGGGAAAAAAAAAGAAGGATATGGCTGATCATAGAATATATTAAGCTCATGATCGGAAGCATTGAATTAAATTTCTGTTTTTATTTATTTATTTATTTTTCTTTTATATCTAACTAGTTTTTCTTTATTTAAGATTTTACTTTAGCCTAACACCTATATGGTTAATGAAATGGTGGCTACGTGACATATATATATATATATATATATATATATATATATATATATATATATATATATATATGGGCAGCAACTTTTCTTTTAGACATATTTTGTTAAATATGACAGACAAGGAAAATTTAAATAATTTTTTATTTAGATTTTTAGTGTTTTTACTTTTTTTGTTTGGTGAGAGTAAGGGAGTACAAAATTTTTCCAAGAGGGTCCATTGTCCAAAGCATTTTCTGGCACTTCTTTAACTATTTTCAAGGGGTTTATTTTAGGTGTTATTAATTTCTTTTCATGTTTTGAATGTTTAAGATGTATTTTATTTTGTATTGTTTTGAATACTAGTAGGAGCATTTAATCCGAGCCTTCATGTGTTGAGTATGGCTAGAACACTCCATTCCCACTGTTAAATAAGGTGAAATTGATAGTGGGAATGAGATGTTTAATATACAGGGTCTCTTTTATAGCCAGATATTTCCAGTAATGTGATTTATGTAGAATTTTAGTGTTTGGAAGTGAATTTTTTTAGAGTTTAGTTTGTGTAAATTGTGGGTAGATAGATGTTTTTTTATAGCATTTATATATATATATATATATATATATATATATATATATATATATATATATATATATATATATATATATATATATATCTGTGTGTGTGTGTGTTTTTGAACAATAAAAATATTAAAAAATTAAAATCTTCAGACACATTAGGTTGTATATTAATATTTTTTCATTTTTATTATTTCAGTTAGATTCCTCACCTAGTTTTGGCCAACATGGCCATCATCAGGAGAAAAAGAATTTTCTGCTTGTTAGTAACAGTGAACTACAGAAATGAATGACTTGATGGAGAAAATTAACTTTATCTGTAGTTTTCATTTGTTTTTTTATTTTTTAACATGAATTTTGTTCAGTCCTTGTGTTAGTCAAATAGTCTCTTTTAAGTTGTTATTTAAGATAAGAGCTGGATGGATTCATGCTGCTCTGAATTCCCTTGGTCATTTTCACAGTTTTATTGGTTCCTGGAAAGGGGATGCGTCTCTGTAAGTATGTGTGTCTTACTTGGTTCTTAGGGAGTGAATGAGTATGATGTGTGTAAGTGTGTATATTTGTATGAGTGTGTGTTATCATTTGGCTTATTAGGGAGTGAGTGAGTGAGTATGATATGTGTAAGTGTGCATATTAGCATGGTTGTGAGTATAAGCATGAGGCCTCAACACCTCCGCAAGTATGTATGTCTTGTGTGGATGGGAAATGTGGGTAGGTCCTGATTTGTGGGGTTATATATTAATTCTATCTATGTTGTTAAATTTGTGATTAAGCCCGTCTGGATACAGTGTTCTCAGGCGTCGAATACACTTATTTTCATGTCATTCTAAAATCTGTCTAATGTTATCTGCTCTGAACTTTTCTATTTTGTCAGTTATAGTGAATTTGGCATGGGTTTTAAAATCACATTTGTGTAGGCGGAAATGTTCTACAACTAATAATCTTTCATGGGGAGCTGACTTAATTTGACTTTATATATATATATATATATATATATATATATATATATAGAATAGGTGGAATTAAAAAATTTTAAGAATAGGTTCTCTCAACAACAGGTCACAATAGCAATGGGTTACCTCAGTTTTCCATAGTCTATACTTTACTATATAGATATAATTTAGGAAAAAATTAAATTTTTTTACACTTATTCAAAAATAGCAAAATTAATCTGCATTACATTGCAAGTTATCATTTTGAAGGAAAAGTAATTAAAAGAAATGCATTAAAATCTTTTATTCATGTTATTTCATTTTAAAAATTTCCAAATAGTTCCTTGATTGTCATCATAGTCTTCAGCTTTTTTTTGCTTCACTCTGTTGTTATCAGCACTGTGATTTTTTTTCTAAGCCATGTTTTAACGAAAGGAGTGGTATCCCATAAATCTAAAGAGAGGCCAATAAGTTTAGTTGTCATCAAGCATGTTGCATTTTCCACTGTAAAGCCGCTTCTTTTATCTGAGTAGATAATATTCTTTTGCCTTGAAAGAACTGATAGCAATCATATTGATAATAGATTTCGCTTTTTGTACACGTTGAAATATTACAGTATTATGAAAGTTTTTCAGAAGTTTTTCCACATAGTCATAAAAATCATTAATGGGAATGTTGTAATGAAAAATTTTACTGAAGACATTCAGATTTTCTTCTGCAGCTTTCCAGGGAAGAACTATTTCTTGAATATTCCAAATATCTGGCTCTAGTAAGTTCAGCAGTTCATGAAATTTGTTATTTGCTTCCTGGTACTTGGATGTTAAATGATCACAGTTCATCAAACCTATTTCATATTTTTGATTATTACATCAAGCAACTTTTTATGAAGAAGGCAAACAAATATATGGTTTCCAATTAAATGAATATCCTTAAATGCATCAGAATAAACTCTATCATCAGTTTCATTTTCAAATGTTCCAGTACTTTCTTGAGTATTTGAAATGCCTTAATGGACCATTTAATAAGTTTTTTGGCTCTTGACAAAGTTAAACATCTAGCTTGAAAGGCATTAGCTAGTAAAGAAATTTCTTGCAGTATATCTATCATCGATGCCAAGTCATGCAAGAAATATTTGTTGTAAAGACAGGCAGCCATTCCTGAATGTTTCATCTAATCTGAAAAATATTTGTACAGTGCTAGATAAGCACACCATACAGTAAGTGCAGATCTCAAACTACAAGCAGCCCATCTTGGTTCCAGAACACTACCTATCTTCAGAATTTATTGCCCAAGTTCTTCAGAAAGTTTGACAAGTTCCATTTGGTTTTTGTTTGATTGGCGAAAAATTGTGTAGATTTTATCCATGAATATTTTGAAGTGATTCACTTGTTTTATTTCACTGACAGAATCATTCAAAACTAGTTGCAAATGATGATTCAAACATTGCCAAATGGCAATGTTAGAAAAAAATTGTTTTTTAACCTAGTGCCTACTCCAGAATTGCAGCCAAGTATTACACTTGTTCCATCTTAACAGAAAGCAATTAAATTATTTCTCAAATATTTATTATCAAATCCAGCACAGTGCAAACTGTTTAATATTGTTTCTGCTCCTTATCCTTTCAATTTAACCAAATCCAAAAGAATTGTTGGTGATAGATCGTAATTTTCAATCTTTAAAAAATTCCAAGTACAGGTTTACTGGATATGGTTAAAGTTTCATCAATGATGACACAAATCTTTAATTTTTGTTCAATAATTTTAGTGAATATTTCTTTCCTTTTCTCCTTTGCTATATGATCTACTATTTCCACAGCTGAGAATGAAGTCCAACACCCAAGTCTAATCCATTTTTCATTTCAAGCTGAATCTCATCTTCAACATCAGAAAATGTACAGCTTCTCTTTGCTAAACTGTAGACTGTATTGAAAACTCCATTAGTAGAGTCTATATACTTGTCATTCAATTTATCCATGACTTTTGTAATTGCATCATCAGCACAATCGTGTAGGCACTTAATACAAATACTGTGAACCTTTGATGAGAAATGAATATTCATCTTTTCACTTAGAGAAGTTTGCTGAATTGTTTTATCCCTTCATCTTTTCACTTAGAGAAGTTTGCTGAATTGTTTTATCCCTTCATCTTTTCACTTAGAGAAGTTTGCTGAATTGTTTTATCCCTTCATCTTTTCACTTAGAGAAGTTTGCTGAATTGTTTTATCCCTTCCCAAAGATTCAATACTGCAGCAGACCCATTCCATTGATACATGAATTCCTTTCACATTTATGGATTCAGAATAAAATCTAGCACATAGATCACACCCAATTTTTTTTACTGTGAATAATCAACACATCATACTTTTCCTTGAAGTTCTCATACTGTTTCATACTCCAGCAGTTTGGAAGATCTAATACTTCAACTGCTTCACCTCTATTTTTCACAGGAAAGTGAAAACTTCCCCACCCCCCAAAATCTTTGCTACACCCCTGCAATTTCATATTAACCTTTATTCAATCACCTGAATTTACATCCTCAACTGATTATGTGACTACAATTTGTAGACAATCTAAAATTAGCATTTTATTCAGATTGCAGCTAGCAGTGGGTTCGCTGAGCTCATAAAATTCCAAGAACAGGTTCATGCAAATCTGTGTGAACCTGCTGAATCTCACCACTATATATATATATATATATATATATATATATATATATATATATATATATATACACTGGATTTTCCCATCATTTTTGACATATGAGGGTACAACAACAACTCAGTTCCTAGAACTGAATAGCCAAACTACTTGCACATATAATTTGACTATAGTAGTGAAAGCTTGTACAGAATTGGCCACACTTTTTGGAAGTGTCAAATACCAAGAACTGGTGAACATAGTGTGCCACAAGGCCTCCAAACGACTCATCTCAGGTTTTGAATTCAGAGTTATACTTCTCTTCGACTGGTTGCCACCCAAGACTATAGGACCCAGTCTGTCTTGCCATTTGTCCTACATGAATGAAATAGAATAATCAATAATAATGATATAGGCCTCTACATAATCCTAAGAAACTGTAACAAAACCAGAAAAATAATCATAAAAATTTCCAAAAATATAGGATTTGACATAGACATAAAAACAAACCTAAAATGGTACATTCAGTATAAGAAAAGGTAGATAACAACCATATAGAAAATTCAATGACAAACTACTTTACATTCACACCATCACCAACAATAACCAATTTATCACCAACAATAACCAATTTATCAATTAATTGCAGGTTATACAACAATTCTTTCAATTAAACCATATTTAACAAAGCTAAAAATATTATGAAACAGTCCTAAAAGATTTTTGGCAACATTCACATACATATTACACAGCAGAAAAACAGCCAAAAAAAAGAAACATTCAACCCACCATACAACAGAAACATAGGAAAAAATCATTAAACTCATACACAAACACTTCCCCCCATCAAGCACTTTCCACGGGATATTCAACAGAAACACAGTAAAAATCAGCTACAGTTGCACCAAGAACATGACACAAATAATAAAAAAGTATAAATCTAAATAAAACAAACCACCATCGCAAATCAAACCCAACTGTAACTGCAGAGCAAAGGATGAATATCCCTTAAATGACAATTGCTTGCAAAAAATATAATATACCAAGCCACTGTAAAATTAGCAGTTAACAAAGAAAAATAGGCATAAGAGTCACTGAAGAATCTGGAAACAGAAATTATGCACACAAAATGGCCTTTACAAATAGTAAATACACAAACAGCACAATGTTTTCTAAACACATATGGGAAATTAAAAACAAAAACCAAATTACATAAAAAATATCATGGAAAATGCAGAATACAGCATCAGCCCCAGTCAGTTATGTGCCATGCATGATACATGCTTAGGTGATCATGTATCTTTCAATACATGACTGACATGGCAGATTTTTTCCCACAGTACGTTGCCATTTCTTTCTGCGGTAGACCAGTTGCCATCCAAGGCTATAGAACCTGGTCTGTCTTGCTATTTACCCATAGCTGGAGGGAGAAGAAGAGGATTCATACCTTTCCCAAGGGTATTATCACATAAGTGATTGTAATGGATTCAATTGGAATTTAAACTCAGCTCTACCAATTCCTCAATCCAGAATCTAAATAAATGATCAGAACTTATCTCAAAATACAGGCAGAAAAACAAATTTTTACTATGCTATTTAAAAATTGAAAACTAAAAGAAAATTCCTTGTAAAATACCACCTTGAAAAAATGGAAATATATATACTATATACAATTCAGATAATGTAATATACTTTAGACAAAATCAATACTTTAAACTAAACAAATAAGATAACCACTCCCAGAAAAAAAATAAAATAAACAAAGAATCTAAATAAATAAACAGATTAACAAACAACAAATGCACACATAAGCACAGTTAAATGTAAGAATAATAATCAACAAAAATAATTAAGTAATCAATAATAAATAACGAGTAAAAAGTTAAAACACATTGCCATAAAATGGCTGTAAATAACCACATTAGGATCCACAATTATTTCTATTCAATAGCCTCTAGAATAATTTGAAACATAACTGTTACCACTCACCCAATAACCATTAGGCTAATACAACAGACTTTACAACCCGTAATGCACCATTAACCAGCATAGTGTGTGTGTGTGTGTGAGAGAGAGAGAGAGAGAAAGAGAGAGGCCACCACTGCTCATGGGAGTAATAAATAGGGCATCACTCATGAGTTCCCATTGAGGATTTGTAATGTATATTTTACATCAGTTAAATAGCTGTGGACTTCTGAAATTTTTTCTTATGGTTAGAAAATTTTCATTATTGCATCTGTGTTCTTTCAGACAGTGTATAGAGTGGAGCTGTCTCTGTCTCTCTGTCTCTCTCTCTATATATATATGTGTGTGTGTGTGTCTATTTCTTAAGTCTATTATAATTGTCTTAACTATGAATAGAAAATGCAAAAATGACCCAAACAGGTTTTGTTACATTTGTGACATATACATGATCAGCATTCTAAAATGACTCACTTTGTAAAATCATGTTCCTATGCCAATTTTAGAATCAGATTGAGAAATTAAAATAAAGGTTTTTTCCACATACGTTGTAGAAATTAGGTTGAAAATTTAAGTTATTAGTATAAAAGCAAGATGTATTCCATACCTGTTGGTGTTCTGAAGGTGTGGGGAAAAGTTAGGATCTTGTAATAGTTTGTTATTAGTACATGACTAACCTTTATTTTCTTAACATTAACTCCAAGGTAAAAAAAGAAAATAGAGAATCCAAACTATTTTAGCATTGTATTGATAATGATAGATAACATTTATATTGTATTAATATGATAGGTAATGGTTGAGATAACTCAACTGTTATTTCTCCTACATATCCTCGTAATCTTCACTTCTTACATCCATAAAACAACCTCATCCAATAATACTATACCTTGAGTGGCTCTTGGATGAACAATAGTATGAAAAAAAACAATAGAAACTTTTACTTTGTTCACTGAAATACAATTTCTCCAACTGGAAGATTTGTGGAAATTTATAAACATTAAAATATCACTTTGTATATTTTTATATTTTACATTAACCATATATATCTCATTTACTGTATATTCTATAATGTTTATTATATTTCTTTTCAGGTTGTGCCCCTAATATAAGGAATACATGGAAGATATCTCAAATAACTTAATTTTCATTTTTGAGACAGGTACAAGGGTTGGCTGAAGAGTTCTGACCAAGATTTAAATGTAGACATACCAGTTGGTAGACTAAAAAAACAAGCAAGTGTACCAGAATACAACAGCTGGCCAACCAACTGGTATGTCTACTTACAATTATATCTTGATCAGCCTATGAACTTTTCAGCCGACCCTCATAAGCAGGTGCCAAACACTATAAGCAAAGTGAATAGCAGTTTCAAGAAACCACTCAACCTCACTCATATAATGTGGTTGCTGTGCCTCTATTTAATCCTTGTCAAGTTTTGCTGTCATCTCATCTCTTCATATAAAACTTGGTTTGATGAAAAATTTTGTCAATAAAGTTTTCATAACAAATTTCAACTATCACTTCCTGAAATGTCCTCTTTGATTCCATTTTCCCTAAAACTTTGTCATTGCTCACATATTTGGTATTCTCCACATCCTTCTGTAGAACCATATTTTTGTTGTTTTAAGTCTCTTTTTCAACTTTGAGGAGATTGCCAGCATTTACTGCCATATAGAAGGACTGATATTACATAACAGTTCAGTCCTCTTTTCCTTGTTTCTAACTGTTATGGGATCTTACCCATAATAATAATAATGGACTATTCCATATTTAATAAATACTGTGCCTCAGTCAGTAGTTCAAGTTGTGTCAGTAGTTCAAGTCGAGTCATGAGTCGAGTCAGAGGCAGTCCGAAACAGAGTCGTGTTCAGACAATTACTGTAAGACATTGGAATAGTGATACTGGTCGAGACTACATTGTTCTCTCTACTAAACCTGATTGTTCATACTAACACTTCTACTTCTCTGTATATATTCCTGTTGGTAATATATCTGTGTTATTCCATACCTGTGTTCGCATTCTTCTTTATTGGTTCTACCTTGGACTATCACTGTGGTACAAGGAACCGGACCATAACACTAACAAAATTTTTCCTAATACCTTGCTTAGCTTTTGGGTGGCATCTTTGGCTATCTCAATGCACCTCAGTGTCACACTTTTCATCTTCTGTTAAAACACTTCCAAGATATTTAAATTATTGTACTTGTTTGATTTTAGTATCTCCAGTTTATAATTTGCATATTGAGCTCTTCCTTTTGCTAACAACCATGCATTCTATCTTTTTGCAGTTGAGATTTAGTCTTTTCTTTTCACTTTCTTTCACTACCGTCTGTAAGTGGCTTTGGTAGTTTCCTTTCTATGCCTGCTATAAACACTGTATCATATGCATATCAGGTTGTTAAGATTGTGGCTGCCAGTAATGAGTCCTGGTAGAATCACCTCAGTGTATAGGTTGAATAAGCTCAGTCAGAAGATACATCCTTGTCTTACACACAGAGCTGGATTATCCTTTAGGCTAGTATAGGCTGCAGCCTAGGGCTCCTTAAGCTTTTATAAAGTAATGATTTTTATTCTCTAGATGTTATAACTTCTAAATAGTTTCATAAACTGACAAACTCATATTTATTTGACTTTGCAGGAAGCAAAGCAATGAAAAGAATGTTTTAGTTTGTGTCATTGTGTTTCAAGTAAATAACATATTTGTGTAGGTATACAAAAGGTAATTATCTCCCGTTGGTCAAGATGAAGTCACATAGATCACAAGATAGCCGCTTGATGACATCACTTCATAGAGCGACAAAAGTGGTTAGTCTGTCAGTCAGCTGCCTGGAGTCATGACACATTAGTTGTTCACTCTGCCCGGGCTGCTTCCTGGGCCAACCAACTACCACATGGCACAGCTTACAAGCCTATACCACCATTTTCCTATGGAAATTTATCTACACCAGATATAGAAACTGTCTCTGGCTTGCAGTCCTCACTTTGGGAAAAACCCATGGCTCTCTGTTTTCCTGTTTACAGAATATGTTCTTGCTAGTGACATAGCAAATAAATCTGGCCCACTCGAATCTGGAATCCTAAATATGGCTCCTCCAGAAACACAGAAGAATCTACAGCAGCACCAATTCCCAATGGGAATTATTACAAGTAAAACCCTATATTTCTGTTTTCTTTTCACACTGCTTGTGTAGACATGTGTTATAGTATTTCTGTGTGGGAGTTGTGTAAATATGTATATATTATCAAATACCATGCATATATAATATATAAATAATATATATAAAATTGCATATATATATATATATATATATATATATATATATATACTATCAGCATGGCCCAGCATTGCCCGTGCTTGATTAAAAAATCGTACGACTCATACAGCAATTGCTATCACTTGACTTAAAATATTTTTGCCCTTCCTTGCCTTTAAAGGAGTGCCTTTTGCCATGCTGATGTTGCTACATGCCTTACTTCTTGCCTATCTCACACTGCAAATTTTTTCTAAGCTCTATACTAAACATTAAATCTTTTACAAAAAAAGAACTAAACAAAATGTACACAAAACGATCAGCTTTAAAAAAGGATTCGTAACTGGAAAAACTGAATGAAAAAACAATGTTAACAACAAATACTTTTTCACACCCAACCCAGTTCTGTGGAATCAGAATCAATGTTGAGTTTAAGCAAGCAAATGAGCCAATTGGAGTAAAGTGCCATGCAGATTTAAATTTTTCCCATTTGTGATGAATGCAGCTATTGATTTTTTTTTGCATACTAGCATGCTAGTTAACATTCATATCAGTCAGCTGTTGGCTCTCATGCTGGCCAATAGAATCTTTCTGCCTATTTGTGGCAGCCAGCTATATGCTCTCACTCTGGCCAGTGCAAAATGGCTGCAAACTACATGAAAACTGCTGTAGAAGCATGAAAAAATTGATTATTTCCACTATTGATGGGAGTTGGGAAATGCAAAGTCAGTCTTGGCCTTCCCACTAACTTAGAGCATGTGCATGTAAATTTTGGTGCAAATCCATCGAAAATTGTGGCCATGCATTCGTTACACACACACACACACATCCTGCCTTTTATAGATAGAGATATACACATTTTACATATATATAATTTCATGCATCACTTAATGGTATAAAACTCTCTCTGAGAACAAAACATGTTTGTCATTTCTTTCCTTTCAGCTATTCCATTCTTTCCATGAAATAAGGTGTTATTATATCCTGGATTTAACAATACCCATAATGGGGGAAATAGAAATTCGAGAATAGTTACTTTCTTCCATAGTAATCTCATTATTTGATTTTAGTTCAGATTTTTTAAATCTTAGAAATTTTTATAAAGCTGTGATTTTAATGATATCAATATGACAAATTCATATTTATTTTGATTTTTTTATTGTTATAATGCTGGTTATAAAAAAATTGTTTTTTTTTTGGTTGTGTCAAAATATGTGCTAATTTGGTTTGCAATAAATAGTAAAATAGTGATATTTGTCAAAGAATATTTTTATTAACAAACAAAAGATATCTATTCTAGTTTATTTAAAGTATTTGCAATAAGTTTACTTCAAGCTAAATGTAAATGTTGCTAAAATATATGAGTAAAAATATTCAAGATGTGTACAGGTGAGTTAGAGGGTGGCTCTGTTTGAGAGGTACCCCATAATTTCATTAGCCTAGAGGCATAAAAGGTCCTAATCCAGCCCTGCTTACACCCCTTTTTGTTTTTGTAAATATCTGTTTTACTTCAGTAGAATGAGATGGCTTTCCATGTAGATCCATATAGATCATCTGACAGCAAATCTTCTCAATACTTTAGCCCCCACCTCCTTAGTATTTGCACTGATTTTTA
The DNA here is from genome assembly GCA_903632075.3 of Acanthosepion pharaonis. Taxonomy (NCBI): domain Eukaryota; kingdom Metazoa; phylum Mollusca; class Cephalopoda; order Sepiida; family Sepiidae; genus Acanthosepion; species Acanthosepion pharaonis. The sequence continues at coordinate 4,132,985 of CAHIKZ030004103.1, read as the reverse complement.
TAGTGTTCTCTTCTGAATGGTTTTGATTTTTCAACAGATTTCCAATTCTTTTAGCCTCTTTGCAAGTGTTGTAACCTAGAAAGGGTTACTGAATGAAGAATAACAAAAACGGAGGTTGGATATGAAATGGTAATCTTTATAACATCAACAAAATACAATACTCGCCAGTGGTGTGAAGTAGGTAAACCACTGCTAGTGGTGAACTCCTTAGACAGTATATTACCCCCACTTACAATAGTGTCCAACGTATTTATGAGGATTGGGACATACCCATTAGTGTTCATAGATATGGTATATAACACTTAATATCTATCTATCTATCTATCTATCTATCTATCTATCTATCTCATTCTGTTAATGTTATGACCTAGAAAGGGTTACTGAATGAGGAATAACCAAAACAGAGGTTGGAAATGAAAATGGTAATCTTTATAGCATCAACAAAATAAAATATTCACTTGTGGCGTGAAGTAGGTAAATCACTGCTAGTGATGAACTACTTAGACAGCATATTATCCCCACTTACAATAGTGTCCAATGTATTTATGAGGATTGGGACATATCCATTAGTGATCATAGGTATGGTATATAACTGCAAGCCTCTTTGAGATTGCTCTAAGTATGCCAATAATAGTGGGTTCAAGTGTAACCTTCATGTTCTATAATTTTTTCAGTTCTCTGGCAAGATCAAGGTCATTTTTCATGATGGTATATATTATCTTGATTAAATAATTTAAACAAAAGAAACATTTGTCTTCTCCCATCTTCAAATATGATAGAACTCCCCTTCTAACCTAATATATATGCATTATTAATCCATTTATACCCACCATAAAATTTGGTATTAATTAAAAATAAAAATAAAAATCTGGTATTAATTATAGATTTATAACAATCTCATACCATATATGGATTTTACCTATAAGCCATTAATACCCACTGCCCCAGAAATGGTACAGTTAGTATTAATTGGTCAATGAAGAATGTTATTAGTATACATTAAATAATATCTTTTTTATTTCACTTGTTAACCTATTGCTTGATATGTTAATGATGTTTTGATTTCTATCAAAACATTTGATATGATGTCACATTAATATCATGATATCATGTCATGTTAACGACATTTTGATTTCCATCACATTTGATATATCATCTTAATATCATGATATCATGTCATGTTAATGATGTTTTGATTTTCATCAAAATATTTGATATCATGTCATGTTTGTATCATATCATGTCATGTTAATGACGTTTTGATTTCCATCAAAATATTTTCATGTCCACAGAAAATGTTATGTCATGCGAACTATAATGACTAAATGGAGCAGAAACAGATGCAAATATATTTCTTCTTACCAACCTCAGTCAGTCAGTTATGTGCCATGTGTGATACATGTTTAGATGATCATGTATCTTTTGATACATGACTGACGAGACAGATTTTTTTCCTGCAGTAGGTTGCCATTTCTTTCTGCAGTAGACCAGTTGCCATCCAAGGCTATAGAACCTGGTCTGTTCTACTATTTACTTGTAGCTGGGGGAATAAGAAGAGGATTCATACCTTTCCCAAGTATATTATCACGTAAGTGAATGTAATGGATGCGACTGGAATTTGAACTCAGCTATCAGATTTTGCAATCGAAGCCACTATCCATTACTCCACCAACCTCAGACATCTATAATTAATCTATAATTAAATACAACATTTACAATGAGCCTATATATAAATATAAATATAAATATATAAATTAGAAAAGAAGATATTAAAATTTCTTTACAATGTCATCAAGAAATTGTCATAGTATGACTGGAGTTACCTCCCCATAGATGGAAGTTTCACAAAAAAAGATATAGGTGGTGGCAGAAAGAGAGCTATCCCTGTATGAGTACACATACATCTTTGTTTCTTGCAATGATTTCTGGTGGCTAACATGACACTTGTAGCTAGCATCTTTTTTGTGAAACTTCCACCTGTAGCGATTGCTATGCTTTTCCACACCCACATTTTATTCGCCTGCCATTGGCTAATAAATCACTACTACTTTTATATAGGACAATTTAGCCATCGCAGTTGTTTCTTTGAATCTTTTGGTTTTGAGCTTGCTTGCTTGTTCTGTTAGTATGAATGTAGTGATTGATTAATTTTTAACCAATCACATATTATAGTGCAAGATTAATTTTTCCTGTGTTGCCTTGGGAGCCTACCCTTTTTCCTTAAAAGAGGCGACTTTTTCACAAGTCATCAGTAAGATCCAGTAAAATTCACCTGTCCGCACAATCTTGCTTATAACATTTCAAATGCACACACAGACAGAACATTTCTCTCTGTGACTTAGCCAAGCTCAATCAACCAGGACTCTGTTGATTTCGAACCATTCTATAACACAACACATTTTTGATCAATTGTATTCTTGTATTATCTATTCTAACAAACAGACCTTGTTCTAATATTGATTCCTGAACATTTTTCTCTTAAGAGAACTTTCTTCAATCAATTACAAATCAAAATACAATTAAAGGGGAACAACTTCTTTCCTTTAATCTATACATTGAATACAATTTTATTGCATGTTTGTTCTTGTATGTTATTTTCAATATATACTTGTTGATTCACAGTTTGGAGTTTTTGTTGTTTACTTGAATCCCGTACGTTGAAATTATAATAATATAAATAGTATTGGTCTATCTACAAACGGACACCCTTGCAATTGGTAACCCCAATGTTCCAAAAATAAATCTTTCAACCCATAGGCCCTTACACACCCATGGGTATATGGTACTACGAAAAATGATCAGCTCCCTCGGCATTTCTATATCTTTTTTGTGAAACTTCCATCTATGGGGAGGTAACTCCAGTCATAGTATGACAGAAATTTCCTTCTGAAATAGAGTAATAAGTATAAATATTTGCTTGTAAAATATATGGAATCCCTTCTATATATGATTAAAGCAAACTTTATGTTATTTTATGAAATTTTTATTGTGCTTTGAGCAATGAAATTTGCATAACTTAAAAACTAAAATCATGATTGCTTTCTGTAAAATTCTAGCTGCATACAGATCATAAAAAGCTGGTACAAGCAGCAATTAAAATTCAAACGAAACAAATTTCCTGTGCCACTAGCAAAAAAATCTAGAAATGTAGGAGTGTCTATATCTATTTGGGCAATAAAATTGGGTTTGCAGAGATGGTGATCACTCCCTTTTGTTCTGTGTGTCAGAGGTTAAAAATGATGAAATTATGTTTCTTTAATTTTATATCTTCTTCAGATGCCTTTATTTTAGAAAGTATTTGCATTTATTACCTCTATTGCAGTTATCTTTTGCATGCTGTTTGCTTTATCAAGTTGTTATTGATAAATAGAGAAATTCTGCATTTTTATTCAATTGATTCCTATGACCTATTTTATTAAATGTTTTTGTTGCTTTTTATGTGTATCATGAAGTTTCCTTGTTTTTTTTTGTATAGGGTGACGCAAAAAAACGGGAATTTTTAAAGTGCGTATTGCCAGACATAAGCAAGTGGCAACACTGTGAGACAGTGACCTTGAGCAAGTAAACATTTCGCCATTTAGAATTCAAGATGAAATTCACAGTATCCCAGTTGAGATGTTGCAGCAGTCAATGAGGAATCTCAACAGCAGATTTCAAGAATGCATTCATACAGGAGGACGCCATCTACAGAACGTAATTTTTAAAAAATGAAAATTCCCTCATTGTTTTATTAAATGGCATGTTTTAAGGTTTCAATTACTATGAATAAAATATTTTTCTTCCATCACTCTTGATCTTATTGGATTGTTAAAAAGTTCCCGTTTTTTGGGTCACCCTGTATATTCAACAGACATTTAAAGAAGAGTCTGTCCCTCTTAATTCAACTTAAAACACTTTCATGTTTTACAAAAACATTACTTCCAGAGGGAAGCACATCTTTTAAAATTTTTATAAGTACAACCCACAAACAAACTCCTGTTTACAAAGAATACATCAACAAAAAAAAAAGAAATTACCCAATTTCTTGAACAGGATTAAAAATAACTTGATAAAAACTACTTAATTTGGCATGAAATAACTCATTAGGGTTGACATGTCATTAAACAATGCCTAGAACATTTTATTCCAATAATTGATGATCCTGTCTCAGCAATGAACTTTGTCAACAATACTTTACACATGCAACTTTTTTGCAGCACTTTCTTTTTTAGTATGTATTTTTATAAGAGGTGACAAAAGAAAATCACTAGATAGGTGCATATGTGAAATACCATTGGAAACCAAATGATTGTGCTGACCACAGTTTTGGGGTAGATGTAGGTGTTTTTTATGGCATGGAAGGAATACAATTCAAAGTTTTAAATATTTAATGATATTAAATTTTTACTTTAATTTTTGATACTTCATAACTCTTGTATAAGAATTGGTGACCTACAAAAATCACAATCATTTGCTCATTTATTTAACAAATGAAATATGGCACAGGAACCTGTTGTAACATGATTGTTGAGGTCCATGAAATGTCATTGTAAAAAAGTGGGTCTGTGCTGAATAAAATTAACAAAATTACCATTTACATACAGTGTTCAAATTAACTAAAATTTCTGCTAACATTATATAATATATATATATATATATATATATATATATATATATATATATATATATATATATATATATACAGGGTTTTCAAAAATTTGATATCATTTACAAATCTAATAACTTTGTTAGATCTCCTTCAAATGACTTCAAATTCTAATAGCATCTTTTATGTTTAATGTTTGTTTTATGTTTTTATGTCTTTATGTTTTTGTGTTTTTTCTTATTTGTATTTTTATGTTCTTTAATCTTTAATCTTTTTCTTTACAGGTATAAAAATGCTGTGTCTCAGGCGGTGCGCATATTGAACATTTGTTAAATCGTTCACATAATCCACAGGCTTTTGAATTTCTCATTCAGATTTGGAAGAATAAATCTTATGATCTTCAACATTAATACTTTTTAATTTCATTTGCCTTAATCATGTACTTTCTGTGATATTTACATCTCAAAGGATATCAAATTTTTTGAAACACCCTGTATATTAAAAGACTTTCAGCATGCCACTTCCATTGTTGAGGTGTGAGGTGAGGTTGATAGTGGCATAGAGCTGTTTGATGTACAGGGTCTCTCTTATAACAAGTTGTTTTCGGAATTTTGATTTACATAGGACTCTAGTGTTTTCAAATAGTATTTTTCTTAAGGGTCCTTGTAGATTGTAGGTTGATAGATGTTTTTTATGGCATTTTGCTCTTATATGTGACATGTGAGGCATCTACACAAAGAGGTGGTTGTAAATCTGATATAGGTAATTGATTTATGACAAGAAATATAGTCTTGTACTTAGCAGTGAAATTGATACATTATATAGGTCATCGATAGTTTAGATTTGATGGGTTGATTTTTATTATTGACAACAAGGTTTGCAGTTTTTCATTTTCTGTAATATATTATAAGTTTTACATATTTTTCAGGAATTACAGCAGAAATATAGTGTTTAATGATTTTTTGCTTAGCTAATTCGTCATGCTTATAATTATTATGCATCTGGTTACTGTAAAATATGTTGATGTTAATTGGTGGTGTATTTTTTGTAAGAATAATTTTGTTTATCACACACACACACACACATATATGTACAAGATGTATCAAAAATACTTTTACAAACTTTAGGTGTGGGTTTCTCACACCAAAACAAGGACAAAAGTCCATATCCTCATACATCAGCAAATCCTTCATTTTTTAGTTATTAAGTTTAAAGAAAATTTACAGTAGATGGCACTGTGTTACCATGTAGACTAATTACATTTGTCATTTGTGTACATTTATGGCTAGTCAGTCTTCAACATTTTCACTTCAGGTCCTGCCACAATAAACTTTGCATGGTATCCTTCAGAGAAGCCAGACACTGTGTTGACCTGAGAGATGACTTCCTAGCTAAGGATGGAAATTCATGATTCACTAGATGTCAGTGGCTGCTTTCTAACATATAAATATGTGGTTAAGCCAGATGCTCCTAGAATGTGCACATATGGTAGAAACCAATGACAGGCAGATATATAAATACCCACCAAGAGGGGAAAAAGTCTTTACATCTGCATGAGAATGTTGGGTCCACATTCAGAGAAAGCACCAAAATCATACACCCACTGTTGTGTATGAGAGATTTGGACTCATGGTTTCATCAGTAACATACAATAACAATGTTACTAAAACAAGAAAGACGAGGAAATTATTTTCAATTAGTTTGAAATCTACTGCTGTTCTTCACAGAAACTAAAAGGGGTTAGAATAAATTTAAGGGAGTGACTATTATCACCATATGTTGATGTAACAGGCAATGTTATTATCACTGTATGGACATAGGTTCCAAGGGTAGTGAAGGTGAATTGGGAGGGATGGATATCAGGAGCTTTGATTATTACTGGAAGTAGTTAGAGGGAGGTGGTGAAAGAGTAATGAGAGGAATGTATAGAAAAAAAGAATTTTGGGAGCTTTGTTTATCACTCAAACAGCTGGTAAACTAGTTACAGAATTATGTTTTGTAAACAGTCCCCTTCCAGTCCTTCTACCACTGCCATGGAATAAGTCAAGATTATCTTTTTTCAACCAGTCAAGGCAATATGGAGAAAGAACACTTACATAGAATTTCACTGTATGGTGATAATATATACAACCTTTTATAAAATACCTTTTAAATTTAATATGGAATAAATGTGTTTTTTCTTAAATACCTTTTAATCTTGTATCCATAAAAAATCAATTTTCAATTACTATTGTTATACTGAAGAATGTTTTTCCACACTAATCAAGTATTATATATGCACTAATTGAATTTTGATATATAAAAATTTTAACACACTATTTGAAAACACATTGATCAAGGGATGCCTGTATAAATTCCATTTGAAGTCAAAAGTGAGCTTTAGATCCAGTGGGCTTTTGAAGCAAGGAGGCCTTTGATGGTATAGCCACTCATCATGATTGGTGCAGATTTCAGGTATGCTTAGTGGTGATGAAATGTTACTAGTTTTGTTTTGGAGTTATTAAGTGAATAAATAAATACCATCCATTCTCTCTCCCATTGATCTGTGAAAGTTAGATCAGAGAAAAGACATATAGATATTTGGAAGTGCACCCATACACTGCGGTGTCATCTGCATAAGTTGATTAATTGATTGTTTGTTTTTATGGCTTATCAACTCATTGTGGGTTATTTAAAGCCAAAACATATTTTGGGGGATTGTAAGAATAATTTTTTGGGGTGGATATTGCACAATGATTTTTTCCACATTTAGCCCCTAGCTGGAGGAAGAAGAGAGGGATTCTTACCTTTCTCAGGGATATTGCACATAAGTGAATGTAAGGAACTCAAATTTGGAATTCAAACTCGGCTCTCTGAGTGCTTATTCTGATCCACTATTCATTACACCACATTCACAGTCCTTAATTATTAAGTAATGTTTTCATTGAATTATATTGAACACCTAATAAGTAATCCAATTTATGTCTCATCTTTTGTAAAGACTTTTTCTCAGCCATTATCAGAGCACATTCAAACTACCATTTAAGAGTATTTGTGACCCTTCCCTTAGCTATGGGTTAAATAACAAAGCAGGCTAGACTCTCTTGCCTTGATTGGCAACAAGTCTAGGAGAAAGAAAAATTCTGGGCTCCACCAGGCTCTCTTACCGTAGACACACTACTGCATTTTTATTTTTTAATCAATTCATCTGAAGCAAAGCAATAATGCTACTAAAATACAAGGGGTTACTGACAGTAAAAGAGAATAGGAAGACTTTAGTAGGAACCAGAAATCAGATCCTAAACAGTAAACAATATATAAACCTCTTTTCCTGTTCAAAAGACCAGGGTGGTGGCTGAACCTAACGACTGACTGCAGTATATGTGGTACCCCTATTACCCAAAGAAGTTACAGGACTGTTAACATCATAATAACCAAGTCATATAACTTGTCATACAGTAATAGGTTTTAAATTAATTGATTTGTTTTTTTTATCAACCTTTTGCAGGTTATTTAAAGCCAGAAAATATGTTTAGATTGTAAGAATTTTGTGGAGATAATAATGATTTACTGATATAGGTGCTACTAATTAACCTAGATTAGAAGTCAGTCTTGTAAAATCTCTGATAGCCCAGAGTTGTATATACAATAAACAAAGTGTAACAGATGGAAATATCCATTGAATTTGATTATAATTCTCACTAGGAATATTTACGTGCACCTGTTACACAACTTGGATGCATAGAAAAAAATAAAAAATTAGAACACCCACGCTAAACAAAATAGATTTATTTAGTTTCCTTGACAATTACTTTTATTTATTGATTTGTAGAATGTCTTCCCAGCATGCATTAGGAAATAATGGCAACAATGAAAGCTGTAAGTAGTAGCTATTTACTAAACTACTAAGCTATTTACTAAGCCACTAAGCTATTTACTAAGCTATTTTCTCAACTTTGCTTAGTAACAGTAGAATGCCCAGTAACTGTCAACCTCATTATCAATAGCTTGTAAGATGAATTCACTTATCAACCCCTTGAGAGCGGCAAGTAGTAATGTGGTGAACATGCATCAGTACAGATGCAAAAAGAGGCCTTGGATCCACATGCAGACTTGCTTATTAACACTAGTTACAGTTTCTTTCCCTAGTTGCTGGGAGAGCAATCATAGTTGATTGGAAAGCAATAATAATTGCTGGGAGAACAATAATAATTGCTGGGAGAGCAATCATATTTGTTGGGAGAGCAATCATAGTTGCTGAGAGAGCAATCATAGTTGTTGGGAGAGTAATCATAGTTGCTGGAAGAGCAATAATAATTCCTGGGCGAGCAATCGTATTTGCTGGGAGAGCAATTGGCTAGGTGTACCCCACCTCAATCTCAGCACACTCTTTGCTTACATTACTACAAGAAAAGCATGTGATGAGAGGGTAAAGTTTGTAACTGTGACACTACAGATCCCTTGTCAAGGTTTTAAATGGGTGTAGCAGCTTTTTTTTTTTTTTTACAATTATTTCAGTTTGAAAAGGGATTTTCCCAAATGCTCATTTGATCCCATCTTGTCTCTATTAACACTAATTGCATTCGGACTTTTGTCCCCATGTTTGTTGTTGTTGTCACAATGTTTCAGCCATTGTGCCCTCCAGACTTCATCAGGTGAACATCAATCTGGGTAACCTGCAGGGAATTTTGAACTGAGCCCTTTATTTACTCTATGGAGGTAGGCTGTTTTTGTTTCATTGTCCATGTCTAGGGATCTAGCCCTGTAGATTAAATAAAGGGTTCAATTCAGAATTACCCAGATTAATATTCCCCTGATGAAGGTCATGGAGAAGGGGACAGATGAAACTTTATGATAACGGCAACAAAGATGAGGATTATAGTCTGAATGTAAATAGTGTAAATAATGATAACTGCTCATCCCCCTCTTTTCTGTCAGCTATTGTAGTATGCTGAAAAAAAACCTTTTTGTCAAGATATCTTGTGATGGAATGCAGCAAAAGAATGTGGATTCATACCTTTTTCCAAGGATATTAATGATAAGTGAAAATTCAAGAGCACATAATGTGGAAAGAGGATTCGGAAAATTTGATACTCACAAGACAGATTGGAAGTAAGAGAGACAGAAGAAAACAATACATAACCTACCTATTGAGCTTGTGTAAAGGGATGGCAGAATAGGGTTTATGAGTGTTAGCAAAAAGACAAAATTTATTAAGCTACAAAGTGCAGGAAATTGTGGAGAGCCATGAACTTAGTTGACTGATTCCATTTTTTTGTGATGATAATTGTTACACCCTCCCCCTCCTACAAATGTGGCAGATATTTATTAATTATAGGTTAGTCTGGCACAAGGATGTTATAGTAGGGACCCAGTGAGGATTGTTACAGCACTGATCCTAGTTAGACTAAAAGCAATGGTAAACAAAAATTACACATGTAAATGATTGTTGTAAGGAAATGTAAGGCAATTTCAACAAGGTGATATTTTATATATTTTTTTTTACAATGATGTTTACTCTGTACAAAATGTGGGATCCACTTAAGGTAGAGGGTTACAGAGTAAGAGGCAGATATGTAGGGAAGATAATAGTTAATCCTAGACTTGAACAGGTTAAGATTGTAGTGATCGGGGAAGCATCCTCTTGAAAGTTGATTTCTGGAAAGATGCTCTTGAGTGGAAATAATATCTCACCAATGGAATATGAAGGAAATCAGGGTGGTTTGCTATAATGTGTATGGTGTGGTAGGTCTTAGTACTAAATGTAAATGGGGAAAAAGAAAAATTATTTAAGAATAAAAAGTGATACAAGTGTGGAAAAGTAAGACACAAAAAGTCACACTGTAAAACTAAAGCAAGGAAATGTTCTCACAGAAAAAATTTTGTACTCAGCATTGTGACAGAAAAAATAATTACAGAAAATCAAAGAAAATTTGTGTATGTGAAAATTAATAATATGAATGTAAAAATACAAATAGACACTAGTAATGATAACACAATAATCAACAAATCCACATGGGAAGCAAGTGGAAAACCTATATTTAAAAAAGCTTTGAAAATTGCAAGTGGTGTGTTGGGTAAGAAATTATTTTTTATTGGTGAAATGACTTGTAATGTTTCATTTCATAACAAGTGTTTAAAAGCCAAGGCTTATGTGTCAAAAAATACTACAAACTTATTCAGTAATGACTAGATGGAATTATTTGAGTTGTGGGATTTACCAATAAATATTTATTGCAAAAATGTAAGTGAACAAATGACCAGTTTATAAAAACAATGTGAAAATTTAAAGGAAGAATTGAAAAAATGTTTTCTAGATGTTCTGTTGAATGAGTTGAGGTGGTCTTCTAAAGTCAAAGTGAAATTTCAAGTGAAAAAAAGGGTTGATATCAGTATTTAAACCAAAATGTAGTGTAACGTTCACAACATTGGATCAAGTCAACAAAGAATTAGAGAGACTTGAAAGAATAGCTGTAATTGAAAGTATTGACAATTCAAAATAAGCAGCATCAGCAGTGTATGTAAAGAAAAAAAATAATAAAATTCATGTTTGTGTCATTTTTTTCGATAGGGTTAAACAAATGTTTAGAAACCCATAACAACCCATTATCAAGTCCAGAGGAAATTTTTGCAAAATTAAACAATGGAAAAATTTTGTCAAAGCTGGATCTTTCTAAAGCATATTTGCAAATACAGGTTGAAGAATAATGTTCAGAGTTAATAACTATAAATACACACAAGGAATTGTACAAGTTCAGCTAACTTTTGGGAGAAAAGTGGCTCCTGCTATATTTCAACAAGTTATGGATACTTTGGCTTGCAGATTGTGATTTTGCAGATGTTTACCTGGGTGATATATTAATTAAAAGTATTTCTAAGTAACAATCTATTGGGCATGTGAAAAGAGTTTTTGAAAAAAGTAAAAGAGTATGGATTCACACTCAGTGAGCAAAAGTGTGAATTGTTTTTGCTTAAAATCAATGGTTGTCAACCAGATCTGCCAAGGGCAAGTGCAATTATGGATATGCCTTCTCCAACATTATGAAGTTACAAGCATTTCTAGGACTAGCAAACTACTATCAAATCTATATACCTAATATGCAGAATTCGAGAGCTCCACTGGACAATTTGCTTAAAAAAGTGGAACTGGACAGATAAGTGTCAGAAGGTGTTTGAAAAAAATCAAGAAAATTCTAACATGAGCCTTATCATTAGCTCACTATCATCCAAAAGCAGAAATCATATTGTCTTCTGATGTGAGTGACTATGGTATAGGACCAGTAATTCTACATAAATATAATGACAGTAACATGAAATCTGTTGCACAGGCTTCATGTTTGCTATTACTGACAAAAAAAACTAAAGCCAGATTGAAAAAGAGGCATTAGCAATAATATTTGCAGTGAAAAAATTTCACAAATTTATATATGGAAGGAATTTTTGTTTACAGACAAATCACAGACCTCTATTATCCTTTTATGGTTTGAAAAAGGAATTCCTATGCATACAGCAAGTAGATTACAATGCTGGGGTACCATCTTATTAAATTATGATTTCGGGATAGAACTGTCCAAAAAATTAGGACATACTGATGGTTTATCAAGATTGATAGCAAAAAATACTCAACCATTTGAAGACACTGTTATTGCAGCATTAACAAGTGAAATAGAAATTAAAAGTACATTATGCAATGTAATGTGAACTACCAGTTACCCTGGAAGAAATAAAAGTAAAAGCAGAACAAGACATGTTTATTTCTAAAATAAAGAAACAACTAAAAGAAAGTAAGAAATATAGATAATTTTCAGAAGGCAGTCCATAGACAGAGACCTGACTGAGTTGTACCCTGCTCAAAGAAAGAGACCTTGACAATCGTGAGCCAGATAGCAGACTGTCTGACTGCAATAGACTAATCCTATTAAATCTACAATAGAAAAGAATCTATCTAAACTCAACATAAAAGTTATTATTACTACATCCAAAACAATAAAAGACTTAGTCAGTACTAAGCAAAACAATAAGCTTAAACCTGAAGCAGGAGTTTACTCCATCATCTGTAATAATTGTCACAAAAAATACATAGGAGAAACCTCAAAGAATCTAAATAAAAGGTTATATGGGCACAAAAGGGACATTTTACAAAATAATACATCAAATACATTGGTTACTTTTTCCACTTTGTCATACAATTTATAGTCCCTCTTATCCTCAGAGATCCCAACACATTTTCCTTACATATGGTTTTGACTTTCATTCTGACCTGAAGAAACCAAAACTAACAGATGTTTGGCAAAATACATTTATCCACTTTATCTCATCAACTCCCTTGCACACATATTTCTACATTTGTCAACAAAATGACTATTCTCCTTCTCTTCATGGTTTGGTTTCTCTCTGCTAGTTTTGTTTCAACTAACTCCACCCAAACATATAAAATTATGTTTGGGTGAAGTTAGTTGAAATATCCATCAAGTCAAATGTGTTATATATTTCATAAGAACATTCACTACTATACTGCTTTACATCAAAGCTCCTAATGGTGATGTAAGCCTAAAGGAGTAGAGAATAAAAAAATCTTCAACATGAATACACGTGTTTGTCCTATCTTCTTTATTCTTCAGCTTACTCAAGTATTTTCATACTGCATCATCATGACATATATATAATGGTGTCTGAAGTCAGATCATAGAACTTTCTCTTTAATGAAAAAAAAAAAGAAAAGAAAATAATGGAATAATGAAATGTGTGTTCTGGGCAGGCATAAATGCCCAAATCAAAAACATGGTAAACAAATGTTCGAAATTCATCAATCACAGGAATCAGCAACCAGCTGAAACTCACATTAATCATGAAATACCAGTCACTTCATGGACAAAAGTGGGAACAGACATCTTTCATCTTTATGGCAAATCTTACCTAAATATCATAGACTATACAATGAGGTACTTTGACATACACAAAATAAATTACTGCTAATCATCAACAGTCATCAAAAAACTGAAAACCACATTCTCAAAATTTGGTATACCTTAAATAGTTGTCAGCAACAAGGGACCTGAATTCACATCAATAGACTTTGAGACATTTGCCAAAGAATGGGATTTCAGCCACATAATTACCAGTTCAAACTAACCTCAAGCCAATGACATGATAGAAAGAATCATACAGACTATTAAAAGAACCTTCAAAAAAGCCAAAAATCCAATGAAGATCCCTACATGGCACTCCTAACATTACATACAAAACCTCTAAAATATGGTTCCCCTCCTCCAGCTAAATAACTTATGAACAGAATCCTATGAACAAACAAATGCCAAAAGTCACAAATAAAAAAAAACTCCCCAGACATTCATGAACTGCCCATACTAAAACAAAATGACCGTGTGAGAATTAAATTCAATAATAATTGATTTAGAAAAGGCAACATAATCAAAAAACAAGCCCAACCGCGTTCTTATCTAGTTCTCACTGAAGAAGGAAAACAAATAAAACACAACAGGCGTCACTTACTCAAAACAAAGGAACCAACAAATATTGATATTGATTATGACAACATAATACCAGAAAACAACGAACCCAACAGCTAGAATCAACCCTTCCAAACACCAGTCTCAATAACAAGAACACAAAACATGAACACCACACAAAGTGGAAAAACAATAAAACTCCCCCTAAGATACAGAGAATAGTAATATAAAAAAAATCAAAAGGAGAACATGTATATGTCGTAAGAACATTCACCTCTATACTGCTTTATGACACAGCTTCTGCTGGTGATTTAAGCTTAAAGAGCAAGAGAATAAAAAACCTTTGACATGAATATGTCCTATCTTCTTATTTCTGCAGCTTACTCAAGTATTTTCACACTGCCTCATCACAACATATATAAAAATGAAACTAGAGATGTGAAAAATGTCTGTTTACAATAACAAAAACAATTCAGTTAAGGTTATAACATTTAACATTGACCTTACCCATTTCTCACTACATTGATTTTCCTAACCATGGCCCAACATTTCTTATATGTTCAACCTTCAGTCAAAGATCTATGGTGTTGGGCCTGCAACCAAGCATTCATCATCATCAGTTCCTTGATTGGGTGTGTGTGTAAGTTAACTGCACAGCCAAGCACCTGACCAGTTCTTTCCATATATCTGAGTTGAAAGTATAATAAAATGAGGTATTCATTTATGTGTCTTGGGAAAGTAGGCATGGAGGAGCCCACCTGTCTTCAGCTCAAACCACAGCTGATATCTTCCAACTTAAAGGTTCCAATGGGAAAACCCTCTGCCCTAGCCATTGACATCATACTAATCATTACAACCATTAAAAAGGTATTTCTAATTTTATCCTATATGAATTATGGTTTAATGGATATATGATTTCTATCTCCAGGTCAAATCACAGCAAATTAACTTAATAGATTGATAAATAAAAGCCAACGGATAAAAATGTAACAAGGCTTTTACATAGTAATTAAAATATAGCAGCCATACATACAAACAAGCAAAATAATTGTAGAGATTTTTCTAACCAAATACACTTAACCAACCAGTGCTTTTAGTTCAGAAGACAATCAGGTTGTGGATTTTTGGTGCCTCAGAAGTAATATCTATTCTTTCTTATTCTCATATAGTATTCATGCTTGGCTTGCTAAGAAGATTATCAGAGCATAACACATGTGCTGATTCTTTCATCTTACTTTTGCAATGTTCTTAACCATTTTACTCTGCTACTATTAATATAATGGCTTACAATTCTAGATGACTGTACAGGTCTGAAATTTATTTTTGCATACAAGAAAAAAATCTGTTTTAACTTCAACAAACAAAAGGCTATATTTCTGGTTATATTTAAAGGAACTTCAACCTTGGCAAAAACCTGAACACTGTTGGAAGCATTGGTTGAATAATCCAAAAAGTGACTTGACCCAAATAGTTGTGAGTTCAATACCTGACCACAGTAGAGGGAATAAAAACTTGGTGAGTTGAGTTATTAAAGCAAATTAACTGAAACTGAGATACCCCAAAAATGCAGGGTACGTGGAATTAGAACAATCTACCTCTGTGGACTAAATAAAGGGTTTGGTTCAAAATTCCAATGTATATCACCTGAAGAAAGTCAGAATGTATAATGGTCAAAACATTGTGAATATAGCACTATGAGGACAACTGTCTGAATGATGTAAATAGTGTATATAGTTACAATACCATATCCCAGAAATATAGACAGATATCTTTGGTTTTGTTTAAATTTGGACAACATCTGTTGAAATAAAAAAGTTGTGTTCCTAAAATATAGGATTATTGAAAGCTATAAGTATTTTTTTCCAAAAGAACCTGGACTTTTATTCAAAGTCAAAATATTTATAATTTATTGGGGAGTGGAGGCTTTTACTTTTAAAACTTGTAATTAGGAACAATACCCCCCACCACAATTTGCCAACATGTTAAAATAGTGGTGACATAAAATGAAGAACTTTGTTAATTGGAAATGAACAGAGGTCAGTGAGATAGGAAATAATGTTGGATCACCTACAATCTCTCATGTTTTTTTAAAAGGTAATGTGAGAAGGCCAAAGACACAAAGCCAAAAAATTCCATTTATCCCCAGTAAAATGTTTTTTTTTTTAAATTTTATTTTTGTGTGTATATAAATTTTTGCTATGCTAGGTTTATATTCTTTGAACTGACAAGGCCAGGTTTGGGGTTTCTATTTTATGACAATGATGGACTATTCCAAGAGGTTGACAAATCCAGGTGAAAAGAACAGCTCTTTTAAAGAACAAGCAAAAATAACACCTGGGAAAAATATATCTAAAACCTTTCATGTGAAAATCTAAAATTAGTAAGTACTTAAGGAAATATGCTCTTATTTACGATGACATTGGTAAACTAGTCAGGTATAAACAGACTTGATTGATTACTACTACAACAGAGTGGGTAGTCAAGATAAATGTGGGTTTCACATTCTACAGAAATCTATTATTTTATTATTATTATTAATGTTTTGTCCTGTAAGTATCCATCTATTTTTAATATCAGGTTACATGGTTTTAATGTTAATTGGCAACTAACTAAAAGGAACCTTACTGCACTTGCTCAAACAGGCACTCTTTCATGTGGTTACTCAGTTGGAAGTGAGATACCCTTGAATTAGCTGTGACCACTGCATTCACAACTAATACATATCAAGTTTTGCTTGAAACTTGAACATTGGTCTGTGGAGACTGCTTGAAAGATGAAGAAAACCTTCATGAAGGATCCAATTAGTGAAATTCAGAGGAAATTTTGTGGCACTACTTAAATTGAGTGATCCACTTGTAAAAAAAAAAAAAAAAAAAGAAAAAAAAGAAAAGGGAAGTTTTTTTTCAATAATTAGACCTTCCTCAAGCCACATTTGTCTGAATAAAAAAAAATATTTATTTTTTTAATCTTTTTATAATAATTTTATTTTTTATATAACGGTTCATAATATAAATAATGTCAAATGAACACCTGACTCATTAAAGAGCTAACTGTACATTGTTTTTTTTATTTAAAAATGTAAAGTTTAAAACTGTACACATCTCATCGATAACTGCATATTTGTAAATAAAAATAAAGTACAGATAACTCTTTAAGAAGTCAGGGATCAATTTGCTACTGTACGAATATGCTCCTTCCCTCCACTTCTAAAATGATAAAAAAAAAAATTTCAATATTTTTCAATTCTGACAAAAGTGGCTTGAGAAAAGTCTAATGAATGCTAATCTACAAAAATTATCCCTATTTTTTTATCAGTGGACCAATCAATTTAAGTAGTACCAATTTTGCTACCAATGTTTTCCACTCAGAAATCTGGATGTGTGGATAGCAGCTTGGAAATCTGAGAGTGGAGTTCAAATTCTATTCAGGTTGCTACATTAACTTATACACAAATACCCTTAAGAAAGGTATGACTTCATTTCCTCCCACCTGTTATGGGTTAAACAGTAGAATGTGTACCTGGAAAAATTTGTGTTCTTCATTTAAGAATAAACATTGTTAATGCAATATTCATTTGCAAAAAAGAAAAAGAATAAATAAAAAAATATCCTTACACTAAAAAACATGTTTTGGCTTTAAATAACTCACAAAGGGTTGACAAGCCATAAAAAACAAATCAGTACACCAATTCTCAGGAATTACTTTTACCTCAATGGAAATGACTGAATCGTCTCTAGACAGACCTTGTACATTCCTTTGAAATGTTTGTTCCAATAAACTTTTAAGGATTTGGGAGCAAATTTTCGATAAAAACCATTGTCACATTTTTGTCTGTTGACATTTTTATCATGCGCAAGCAAAAATATATATAAAATTAATGAAGCCTTACTTAGATTCAAACATAGAGATAAGCTGGCAAAAGTGCCTTGCTGTTTAAATATAAGGTGAAATTGGAAATTCTGAATCTTGTTATGCTCAAAGAAATAGAAAAAGAGGAAATGGTTATTGCAAATGTGCGCGTGTGTGTGTGTGCGGGGCATCCGTCTGTCTTGAGAAAATTTGGATCTGTGCCCAAAGAGTTATGCCTCAGCTGCTGATGATGGTGCAACATTTAGTTATGGCCGTACAGCCCACACAGAAGTGACAGTCTTGATTGCAATGAAAGCATGTGAAGATACTCCCTCTTGATGTCCCCTTGTGATTTTCTTTTTGTCAAGCACGTTTCAACCCAGTACCAAGCCTCTGTTTCTCCTAGCTCCAGTCCTTGGTGTAAACTATGTCTCCAGTGTATACAATCATTAGCATTGTAAGTACAGAAACGCAAAATGTGCAACTATTTTTGTATTTGTTGGAGATCGGTAACTCCTGTTGCTAACACCATTATGACTACTACTGATTATTAGTATCTTGTCTCAGTTTTATTAATATATACATTTTAATATTGGTAAAATAGAAAAGTATGAAGTAGCATAAAAATAATGTCAGAAAAATAAGTTTAATTCAACATTCAACATTTAATTCAAGTTTAATTCAATTTTTTTGTTTGCCATACATTTACAACAAAATATAAGCCATTAGATAACCTATTAACAAGCAACTAAAGAATTATAATGACTAAAAATACCCATGAAAATTTTGCCTTTTCTTTTCTCATTTACATCTCTGATGATGACTTATGTCAGTTGAAACCGTGAACCTACACATATATGAATTTTGAGAGCAAGAGGGATGGGGGAAAACAATGCATAACATACTTGATGAACTTGCGAAAATAAATGGCAGAACAGGGTTTAGAAATAAAGAAAAAGACAATTTATTTAGAGCTGCAAGGGACAGGAAGTTATGGAGAGCCATGATCGCCTAAGTCCTGGGCACATAAAGAAAAAAAAAAAAATACATCAGCAACAGCCACATGAGCAAAATGTTTTTTTTTGTTTTAATCATTTCACCCCAAGCAAAGTGATAATGCCACTAAGATGCAAGAGGTTACTGTGAGTGAAAGAAAATGAGAAGATTTTAGTGAGGAGAAAGAAAAAGAATTCAGAAAGACAGAAGATGGTGATTCAAATTGCATTTAAATACTAGAAAAAAAAGATCAATAATTTGATAAAAAGAGGGAGATTTTATGTCTGATAAGAGAGAGTTACAAGAAAATTACTGCCAAAAATTTAGATATGCATACTTTGTCCATATAATTTATTACTAAATATTTTTTATTAGTCTTGTATTTTATATGTACTATGCTTATTTCTTATAATTGTGATCAATTTGAGATCAAATTAACAATATAATATATTGGTGGTGTAGTTTATTGATACTGATAAAAAGAAAATGATTGTAATATTTACATAAATTTTACAATTACAATGTTATATTTTCTGTATGAGTAATCTATGATTTTATTTATACAATTAATTTTATTGTTGCATGTCACAATAAATTCTCTTTTTAATCATTAAAAAAAAAAAAAAAAGATACCCAAAGAAGGATAGCATTGGGTTTCTGGTTCCTTCTAAATTCTACTTCTGCACTCTACTTTTAATGTCTGATTGAACTAAATCTAGACCTCTTCAAGTTTAAAGTTAGCTGTTATTTTTCTTGTGTAGCCACAAGAATTTCACTTGTTGCACTTTCTTATGTTTATATGCTACAGTAACCTTCTACCTTGTGTAGCTCTTGGGCCTTGTATTAGGTGAACATTAGTGGGGGGAAAAAACCAAAAACATTAGCAACCTGGTCTTCCCATTCATTCATTTATTGGTATTGATTAATGTATTCTGTCTCCCCCACACATGAAATATATGGTTATAAATGAGTAAATTATGATTACAAATCAGAATAATGGTAAAATATTAAAACAGAGTGGATAAATCATCAGTTGAATATTTTTTTTTTGTAAATACACTCTTGATTAAAAATAAGACCACTTGAAAAATTTTTTAAAAAGACTTTTTCATGGAAAAATTTTAAACATTTCTTACTTAAGGTTACTAATTTTATAATCTAAAAGGTTATGTAGACAAAAAGTTATAATCTGAACATTTTATTGAGAAATTGACATTTTTATAAAATGAGGCATTTTACACTTGATCAAAATTATAAGACCAGAGACAAAAATTCTACAAAATTGTACAAAAACATTCAACAACCATATTTAATAATGAGTTCTACCTCCACTGGTTTTGATGACTTCAAAAATTCTTTGGGGCATGCTAGAAATTAGTGTTTCCATTAAGCTGTGAGGAATATTGCTCCAGCTTCTGAAGATAGCTTCACGAAGTTCATTTTTTGTTGAATATTGTTTGCCATTTCGATAAACATGCCATCCATGCCCAAACATTTTCAATTGGGTTCAAGTCCGGTGAGCATGCAGGATGTCTCAAGAGATGGACCCCATTTTCTTGTAGAAAGGTCAAGGTCTGGCATGCAGTGTGGATTGCAGCATTATCCTGTTGGAATAACCATCCATCCCCACACAAATGATGGCCCTCCATTATCAACGATGCTTTTTGTAGCATGCTAACATAACCAGCTGCTGTCTGACGACCCGGCACTACCTGGAGCTCCATTGTCCCTCTGTAAGAAAAGGCACCCCATACCATTAGGGACCCTCCACCACAATGATGTGTGGAGAAAATTCCAGGAGGCATGTTTTTGTTATGCCAATATTGTTGGAAGCCATCAGGACCATCTAAATTGAATATTTTCTCATCAGAAAACAGGACTTTCTTCCACTTCTCAATGTCCCATGTTTGGTATTCACAGCTAAACCTTAAACGGTTCACTTTGTGATGTGGAAGCAGCCAAAGAATTTATTTGTGCTTTTTATTTATCATGCCTTTTTGTCATAAGTGTCGTCTGATGGTTACTGGACTGCAATCGGCATCTGTGGCTGCCTTAATTTGACTAGAAGAAAGTCCAATGGCTTTCACAACAACCTGTCTTATTCTCCTACTCAATGCCGGAGAAATTTTTTGGGCCTACCAATAGACTTTGCGTTTCCATAATTCGCACTGTCCTTTAGAAAGTTGCAAATCACAGTTTTACTGTGATTTACCTTAGCTGCGATCGCCTACTGTGACAAACCTTGAATATGTAAATCTAGAATTCGAGCACGCTCAACTTTGGTAAGTTTGCTTGCTTTAGGCATGGTGACACCTTTACGCAGTGATTGCTAATCTCTAGCTGAACTAAAAACATTGGAATTACCCTAGATCTAACAATTTATACCCCCTGGTCTTATAATTTTGATCAAGTGTAAAATACCTCATTTTATAAAAATGTCCATTTCTAAATAAATTGATCGAATTATAACTTTTGTCTACATAACCTTTTAGATTATAAAATTAGTAACCTTAAGTAAGAAAAAATTTATAATGTATCCATGACAATCTCTTATAAAAGTTTTTCAAGTGGTCTTAAATTTTTGATCAGGAGTGTATTCCTTGCCAAATAATAGGTGTTTAGGTGATAGGAAAAAACAGTACTTCTGTTTCAATTTCTGTGATGAGGAGTTATTATTTACACTATTTACATTTGAACTATTGTCCTTATTTTTGTTGTTGTTATCACAAGGTTTTGGCTGTGGTGTTTTCTGGCCTTCATCAAGTGTATATTGCTCTTGGTAACCTACAGGGAATTCTGAATGAAAAAAAAGTATATTGCAGGAAACAATTTTGTCATATTTATTATTGAAAATTATCCTGTTATTTAATCCATTTAATATTTCATGCAGTTATGAGTTTTATATATTGACTTGTTTTGAATATAATAATCTGTTTAAAAGGAAAATATTTGAATAAGTACTAAAAAAAGAAAAAAGGATTTCTGACTTTTATTAAAAGTTTATTTATGGAAATTCTCAAATTCTTTGATACTATAGTTTATAGCATGCATTTTGAGAGTATTTTTAATTTTATCCTACAAGAAATTGCTTCCATATCATTTACAGATATGACAGCTATGTAGAAAGTAGTCAACCATTTAATATTAACAAAACAATCTACTTAGAGCAACGGCATATTAATCATATTTAAAGTACTCCTTTAGTGGATAGTACAGTTTCCCCAGTGTCCCTCCTAATTTTCAAAACAATTTGAGAAGTCCTTATTGGAATTACAAAATTTAATCAATGCTATAAAAACAGACATTAAAAAAAAAGAAAAAAAAAAAAGAAAGAAAATACAGCCACAGTAAAAAGCAATGGGATGGTGGGAAACTGGAATTTAGGGGATAAGAAATATAAACGTATCAATAATATATTGATACATGTATACTTATACTATAGACCAGTGTTTCCCAAATGATGCTGTGTGCCTCAAGAGGATAGAAGGTAAGGTGGAATGATTGAAAGACAATGAAAGATTTAGAAACAGTTTCAAAAAATTCATATGTCAAAAATAAATGATTTCAAAATGTAAGATACTATTATGAATTGCATGCAGGAGTCACAGTATTAACAGTTATCTATAAAAAAAAGAATGCATAAACATAAAAATGTCTTAAAATAAACAATTATGTTGTATTATTACTGACTCACTGGAAACAGTATGCATTCAACTGCCTCAAGTGTAATGGCTGTAGATATTTATCGTCTTTGTGACTTCAGATGTAAATGAGTCACCTTAAGTTATAAATAATTATTGACAGATTTTATCATTGTGATATTTTTGCTTTATATCAAGTATTAAGAATATAGTAACTAGGATCTGCAAATTGGAGGAGAGTTCTCTGATAATTATGACTTTGAATTCACAGTTATCTCCCTTAAACCTTCTGTTTTTTTATTTTTAAATGTACTTTTTATTATATAAAATTTGATGAGGCATGAGCAAATTTTCATTCTGAAAATGCAGCCCAAAGAAAAAATGTTTGTGAACTACTATTATAGACAGATCACACTGAGACAACAACCAGTCCTTTTGTTTACACAAAGTAAGTTGTCTTGATTTAATATAAATTGCCTCAAGAATTTTCAGGGTTGAAATGATGGTGAACTTTTTGGGTTTACCATTATGATTGCATTCTCCATGGAGTTTTAGCATAATTTTAATGAAAAGCCAAAATCATAAGGAATTAAATCTAGACTGTAGATGGCACTGACCGAACTGAGTGATGCAAGGTTTCTTTATAAAATAGAAAAAAAAACTTCTTAGTCATTGTGAGTCACTCCACAGGAGAGTGTCTGTTCATGCATGCACAGTAAAGTTCCCTTTGACTGGTTGTCAACACTGCTAAATTATTTACATTGTTCAGACTATTAGCCTTATCTTTGTTGTCATATTCATAATTGTACGCTCTGGCCTGCTTCAGGATTGAAATTTTGAACCAAACCCTTTATTTCATCCACTGGGGTAGACTGTTCTAGTTCCACGTCATGCCTTTTCTGAATATTTCAGTTATTTCCCATTAACTCGACTCTCCAAGTTATTTGTTCACTTCTGCTGTTGCCAGGTATTGAACCTACAACTCTGGATTACCAACACTTTCATCAACTGGGCTGTGTGTTAATGAGGACATCAGTGTAAGAATTTTTGGGACTTATAAACCTAATGTTTAAGTAACTATTTTTTTTTTTTTTTTTTTAAAACCAGAGTTCATATTAAAATTTGTTGTCATTGTTTTTCTCTAGCATTCCATATTACAGGTTCCCATATTGTAATCAAGTCTATGCTTGGCCAGCTTATGAGATTCTTGTGGCCTACCATATGTGCTGAAACGCTGTTAATATGACAACAGAGTTGAGGACAATAGTCCAAACAATGTAAATACTGTAAATAATTAGAATATCTCATCTCAGAAATATAGACAGATCCTGAAGAAGGCTGGAGTGTACAATATCCGAAATGTCATGAATATAACAATAAAGATGAGGACAACAGTCCAAACAATTTAAATACTCTAAATAATTACAATACCTCATCTCAGAAATATAGACAGATACTGCTTAACTTGTTCTCAAGATATTCAAAATGACTGCATTATTTTCAGACCGGTCATATATAATACAACAAATAAAGACATTAAAAACAATGAAATGTGTTCAGTGATATCCACAATAAAATCCCTTTGATTAAATTTGAAAAATACTTCAATATAACAAACAAAAGTACTTATTGGTGTAATAGGTCTTTGAGAGAAGACAAGAATTTCTACTTATAATAGAGCAAAGATAAATGGATTATTTCATGTTATTTCAATGCTGAATGTCTCACTGTTGTGGTCCCATCCTGATGAAGCTAAATAAATACCTACATTAACCTTTACTAGTAGAGGAGAACAATATCTATTGACTATTTAATTTTGAGTACTGGATTTGTAACAAAAGACTATTTTGTTACTGTTGTTGTAAGTGCAAGTCTGTTTGTGTAATTATGGAAATAAAAATAAAAAAAAGAAAGCAAAAATAAATTTTTAAATAGTGTTAAATAAAAATAAACTTTGATAATAAGTATGTTTTATTCTTTTATTAAGATTTAAATTATCATTAAAAGAATGAGAGAAATGCCAAAAATAAAAAAGAAATATGCTGTAGATTCTGATTAAAATGTAACGCTGGTTATAAGGAATGACTGCTTAGTCGGAAAAATTTATACAAGAGCCAAATGTATGGAATATTTTGGCTTTTTTTTATGTAGAGTCATGTAAAAAGAATGGAAGTTCTTATTGAGAAAAATTCACAGACCTGCTATATTCCACTTAAGCAAAATCAAATGTATTCAGTAAGTTTTAAAAAATAAATTAAAAAAAAAGGGAGAAAATAACTGCAGAAATTAATGACATTCATTTTCTTTTTTCAACAACAAAAGCTTTTTTCGAGCAAATCTTTGCCAATTTGAGTAATATTAAAATTGTTCAATATTATAATATATAAAACAATTTCCATATTGTCAAAGTCAACATATATTATCCAACAAGTTCATAAATTTCATTTTTATGAAAAAGATTTCAGTTCTTCCATGTTGTTATTGACTTGGTTCAAGCGCAGATAACAAGTTTGAAGGCAAGCCAAATTGGATTCAATGAAGCTCAATGCCTCTTCCTATAATAGAATAAAAAGAAAATGATTTTAATTAGAGTATTTCAATATAAAAACTGAAGCATCTTAAGATAATAATGAACATTAATTAATTTCTCCTCCACAAAAATTGTTTCAATTAATTTTCTCAAGTGTTCACAATATAGACATAACTTTATCTACATTTCTTCAACATATACATACATACATACATATGCACAAATTATTTCTTAAAACTTTGCAAGGACGTGTCATCTCTCATTGAATTTGGAATGCCACAAATTGTACTAACGTTGGTTTAAGAGAGTCAAATGCACATGAAACATGATTGGCCAATGAAAATCAAACGATACAAAAGTAGAAATACCAGAACTTCTTTTTCTCCATATCTCATTCTCTTTAATAAAAGTGAAACATGTTATATTGATAAATGTTTCCTATTTGTTTGTAACTTATTCTATCAGATTCTGATCCATATTTGATTTACATTTGATCCCAACTCACACACACACACACACATATATATATGAAAGAGAGAAAGAGAGAGAGAGAGAGAGAGCAGGGGATACAGATAACATATTAGGTGTGCATAAAACTTTACAGTATTTGCTTTTATTAGGAGAAAAACTTTCTATACTGTATTCATTTGGTCTATTTTAAAAACAAGAGGGCAATGGGAACTAATATAATCCTCATCCCTATATATATATATATATATATATATATATATATATATATATATATATTATAAAAATACCCTCCTCCCTGTAAATATAAATTAGTTTCAGAAATGCAGCAAAGTATTTTGCTTATTGGAAATATTAAGTTTTATCTACTAGCTTGAAATTAAACTAAAATAAAAGCTTCAAAGTGTTTTCAAAATTAACTTCTTCAAATTTCATTTAATTTGATACTATAGTTTATAGCATGCATTTTGAAAGTATTTTTTATTTTATCCTACAGGAAATTGCTTTAATGGCTTCCATATCATTTACAGATATGATATCTATATAGAAAGTAGCCAACCATTTAATATTAACAACACATAACCTACTTAGATCAATGGAATATTAATCATCTTTAAAGTACTCCTTTGGAGGATAGCACAGATTCCCCAGTGTTCCTCTTAACTTTCAAAACAATTTGAGATGTTCTTATTAGATTTACAATATTTAATCCATGCTATAAAAAAAAGACTTTTAAAAAAAAAAAAAAAAAAAAAAAAAAAAAAAAAAAAAAAAAGAAAAGGATTGAACAAAAGAAAATACATCCACAGTAAATAGCAATGTGATGGTGAGGGTAGTCGAATTGGGGGATAAAAAATACAAAAGTATCAATAATATATTGACACATATATACTTATGCTAGACAGATCACACTGAAGCCCAACAACCGGTCTTTTTGTTTACACAAAGTAGTCTTGATTTAATCTAAATTGTCTCAAGTACTTTCAGGTGAAAATCACATTTGGGGTTCACCATTATAATTGAATTCTTCTTACTCTCATTCATGGAGTAATAACATAATTTTAGTGAAAAGCCAAAGGTTGTAAGGAAGCAAATCTAGACTGTAGATGGCACTGCCTGAACTGAGTGATGCAATGTTACTTTATAAAATGAGAAAAAAAATCTTCTCGCTTGATCATTGCGAATATGATAGGCATGACTGAGTCACCCCACAGGAGAGTGTTCATGGTTGCACAATGAGGTTCCCTCAAACTGGTTGTTAATATTGCTTAACTAGTTCTCAAGATATTCAAAATGACTGCATTATTTTCAGACCGGTCATATATAATACAACAAATAAAGACATTAAAAACAATGAAATGTGTTCAGTGATATCCACAATAAAATCCCTTTGATTAAATTTGAAAAATACTTCAATGTAACAAACAAAAGTACTTATTGCTGTAATAGGTCTTTGAGAGGATGCAAGCTTTTCTACTTATGATAGAGCAGAGATAAATGGATTATTTCATGTTAATTCAATGCTGAATATCTCACTGTTGTGGTCCCATCCTGATGAAGCTAAATAAATACCTACATTAACCTTTACTAGTAAAGGAGACCAATATCTATTGACTATTTAATTTTGAGTACTGGATTTGTAACAAAAGACCATTTTGTTACTGTTGTTGTAAGTGCAAGTCTGTTTGTGTAATTATGGAAATAAAAAAAAGAAAGCAAAAATAAATTTTTAAATAGTGTTAAATAAAAATAAACTTTGATAAGAATATGTTTTATTCTTTTATTAAGATTTAAATTATCATTAAAAGAATGAGAGAAATGCCAAAAACAAAAAAGAAATATGCTGTAGATTCTGATTAAAATGTAATGCTGGTTACAAGGAATGACTGCTTAGTCGGAAAAATTTATACAAGAGCCAAATGTATGGAATATTTTGGCTTTTTTTTATGTAGAGTCATGTAAAAAGAATGGAAGTTCTTATTGAGAAAAATTCACAGTCATGTTCCACTTAAGCAAAATCAAATGTATTCAGAAGGTTTTAAAAAATAAATAAAAAAGGAGAGTAAACAAAAGCAGAAATTAATTGCACAACCATCGACAGTTCCCAAATAATTCTCTCTACCCAATTTAATTCACAAGTCTTGAGTCAACCTGTGGTATGGTTTTCAAGGCACTTTCCAAAGGTTCCAGATATTGGGATCATCTCCACAGGTCGTAAAAACATAAAAACAGGGAATAAACCTCTACTTCTGTTCAAAAGACCGAGGAGGAAAAAATGGGGGAGGGGGAGGATAATAAATTTTTATTTTAACTAAATATAAATCCTTAGATATAAGATACTATTAAGCATATGAATCCTCCTCATTGGTATATGAGTTTTAAGTTATGGTGTCTATATCTGTATTGATTGGTAGATCAATGTAGAATACTCTGTGGTAAATGCAGGTAACAGTTCGCAATGAGTGCTCAGCAGAGGTCAGATTTACTGGATTCAATGAATGAAAGTGGCTGTATAGGAGTAACTGCTTTAAGAGTGATTTGGAGGCAATATTGATTGATAACAGTGATAGTGATAAAAGATCTAGATCCATAATTAATGAAGAGCCAGAGAGTCAGGATAGAGGTGAGTGTCAACACAATGAAGTTTCTTATGGCAAATTTAGAATAAGATTTTTTTTTAACACTTACAGACACTATGTTTGATATATTCCTCTAAGTACAGGAGTCCAGGTATATAGAATATCAGTTCTGAGTTCAAAAGTTAAAATAAAATTGTTTATCTTGTATTAAAAAGGAAATTACTTTGTAACTATTTACACTATTTAGACTGTTCACATCAAAAATTTCCAGTTTCAAACCGTTATCCATTACACCACCTGCACATCCAAGCTTACAGCACCTGGTATTTCAGAGCAGTCACCCATCTATGTACTGACCAGGCTTGATGTTGCTTAATTTCAGTGATCATATGAGAACTAGTGTTTCAATGTGATATGGTTGTAAGCAAGTAATATTAAATACTTAATGTAATGAGTTGGTCGGTCAATTTGACACCCCCAAAGCGAGTGGAGGTGGGCAGGCGCGGAACCTGTGATTGGTAGCTGGCTTGTTGGTGTTTTGCATGGGCGAGTTACCAAGATCTATGTAAAGGGCCGGAATGAGAAGGAGGGCAGTACCTCTCAGAAGTGGAGACTGTGCCCGTTGCTACGACAGTAGGAGAGAGATGAAATTTTTTTTTTTCTTTTGTGACACATTTCAACACAGATTTACTGTATTTCATGGCATAAGACCCACATTTTTACTTCCTCAAATATTAGAATTTAATAATTTTGTAATAAATGCACGTGGATACCATGGCTGTGATGAGGACATCACATACTAAATTTACATGGTAAATGACTTTATCTCAGTCTTCAAAAGAGCCTCCCACTTGATCAAAAATGAATGAAATAATAGACAAATTTAAAATTTTAGGACCAAGTGGCACTTCACTGAATGTTGGAAATTTCTGTTTGATGGCTTACATAAACAGTTACAACTAGGAATGAGAGTAATTCTGGAACATCTGTTAAAGGGGACAGATTCTCCATCAAATTAACTCCAATGTTGCCTGTTAGAATTACCAGACATTCATGGTGATGTAGGGATGGACAGAGAGAGTCAGTGTTCTTGCTGGTTGAAGGGAAAAACCTGATCCATAGTCTGTCATGGAAGAAGTTGTCCCAAGTGTCACATATCGACCCACCAGATTGTACAAGTTAATCACTGGATAAATAACCAAATGATTAAAAACAGGATTGATACTTTCATTTTCTCTTGTGAATGTATAGCAGACCTTTGCCAGTTTTTGTGCACACTGATGTGAACAATAGAGATGCAACGTGGAGTTATGTGCCTGGTTGGTGAAAAGCTGAGAAAGGGGTTCATTGTATGTTCACACATGAAAAGAAGCTTGCTTTGAACTAAGCAAAATGATAAGTAAATAAAAATAAAATTAAATAAATCTGTTGCTAAGAACAATACTTACTAAT
The DNA here is from genome assembly GCA_903632075.3 of Acanthosepion pharaonis. Lineage (NCBI taxonomy): Eukaryota > Metazoa > Mollusca > Cephalopoda > Sepiida > Sepiidae > Acanthosepion > Acanthosepion pharaonis. The sequence goes on along the minus strand of CAHIKZ030004103.1, from coordinate 4,103,439 downwards.
TTATTAGGAGACGCCAAGTCAGCATTCACCAACCATTCTATGTTGTTTAAATTTTTTACAAGGTCCCTTAATATACTGGAAACCTGTGAGAACATCTTCATAGTGGGCCTAGAGAAGAAAAATATTTTTAAAAATTATTTTAAAAAATAGAAACAATAAGCGCAAAAAAAAAAAAAAATTTCATGTGCAATTAAAAAAAAAATTAAAAGATCCATTATTCAGGTTTTATGAATAGCCTTTTTATTTCTGAAGGCTCAAGCTTTACAGTTCAGAATCAGGATAAATTGTGGGCATAATAATAGTCAAAAACAACTTTTAAAAGCAGGGCTGTGGAGTTGGAAGCAATTAAGGGGTTACTAGATTTGGAATCGCTAAAACTATATAGACTCCAACTAGTTGAATTTACACTTTATGTAAAAAGTCTTACATTTTTATTTTTATTGTTATTTCTTCTACTGTATATTTACTATTTCCTTTAAAGAAATTCATCTCAACTTCTTTTTAAAGTTATTTTATTTTTTGTAGTTATTTTGCATTTGCATATGTAAAAAAAACAAAAAAAACTTACATTATAGAATTTTTATTTTTGTTATGTCTTTTACCTTCTGTAAAAGATTATATTTCAACTTCTTTTATAAAGTAGTTTTATTGTTGTTCTGTACTTATTTCTTATTTGCAAAGATATATATATGTAAAAAGTCTTACATTATAGCATTTTTATTTTTTCTATATCCTTTCAAAGATTTTGTCTCTAATTCTGTTAGAAAATACTGAAGAAAGTTTAGGTATGACATAAAAGCCATAATATCTTTATTCTTTGATATAAACCAATTATGATATAGGGCTACTCAAGTTAGGAGTACAAGCATAGACTTTGGGATTTGTTGGCCATAATCACTTAATTAAATAAAGAGGAGTTGGATTAAAAAAAAAAAAAACAGCTCCAAATACAAATTTAGAAAAGACAAAAGCAAAAGAGTTCCTATCCACCCATGACTAACATTAAACAAAAAAAAAAAAAAAAAAAAAAAATCAACATAGTGCAATAATAGATAAGGTCATTAATATATTTGAAAGGAGGCTTATATTTTTTCTGAAAAATAAAAATAAATAAAAAATCCTTACTCATGATGTTTAAGTTCCAATTTTATAGAATTTTCAACAAGTGGTCTTTGAAGAGCAGTCAGCAGGGTCTGTTTTTCTTGCACTAGAGATTTTAGATGATCAGTGAAATTGGAAATCATTGCGATTCTTTGTTCTAGAAGAAAAAAAATCATGGTGATAACACCATTGCAAAACACTCAGAATTACCTTTTAGTTTACAAAAATAAAATGTTACACACAAATATAAAGTAAAATAAAGGAAGGGTTAGCAAGCTAGTTTTGCAAATCATTTATTAGGTGTAATTTCCTATAGTGTCCACCTAAACAAAGCTTAGAAAATAGGTGCTGTCCTCCTTAAATATATTATTTTTTACTGGAAATATATATTTTATTTTTATATAGTAAGGATAAATAAAACTACTTTTGACAAGCATTCTTTATTTTTAACTGTTTAGGCAAATATGCATACACTATAAATATATCCTTTACAGTGAATTCAGCACTGACCATTGATCGACTTATGGCCACATCAAATTGAAACACCAGTTCCCGTATGGTTATGTCAAGCCTAGTCAGTACCTAGATAGGTGACCATTTGAGAATAACAAGTGCTGCAAACTTGGATGTGCAGTTGGTGTAATGGATAATGGCTTGGAATTTTTAATCAGAGAGCTGAGTTCAAATTCTCGTTGGGTTTATTATATTCACTTACGAGTAAATACCCTTGGGAAAAGTATGGATCCACCTGTTCTCCTCCAGCTATGGGTTAATTAGTAAGACTTGTATCACCTAAACCATTATTATCTAGGTAAAAAAAAAAAAAAAAAAAAAAAAAAATTTACAATCTAAAAATATTTTCAGGCTTTAAATAACTAGCAGAAAACAAATCAATCATGACCATAGATCCCACAGCTACTGTATGCATTGCTATAAAGATCAACCGAGACAGACTATGAAAAAGGATAACATCAACCGGCAACAGGAGGAACTAGCAAAAAATTGTTCACACTGGTGGTTGAAAAGATTTCTAACAAGAATGGCATAAAAACAAAGCGGATGAGTACAACTCCATCCAAGATTGGACCCAATGACCAGGTGTAATCTGCAAGGTGTATGTTCCATGCAAAGATTTGTCTTGGCAGTATAGACATGGGAATTGGACCACCCAAATGCTGACTGGGCTTGACACTGCCTCCCAATAAATAAAGAAAAAAAAGAATACAGAATTACATTTAAGTAACATGCCTAATAAAACCATTCATTAATTATTTATAACTGGAGAAAATATCACTATACATTTATTTAGCACAAATTCATATTAAAAGCCTGCTTGCATTTAACTTAAAATTAAATTAACTGTTGTTTATCTGCTTTCCATTCAAACAAATTTAAGTACATACTTTAATTTATAAATATACAGGAAAATAAGAAATGTTTGATATGCAAAACTTCATTATGAATTTACTTGTTTGATAAAGTAATAATTGTTGCTATATTGCAGTAATCCAATTGCTTCAATGAGGGAAAACTAGCTTTTAACATTCAATATCTCCAAAACCAAACTAATAATGTTCAGTCATTGCCTATCATGATGAATGATTATTATCTCAAGGAGACTTCTTGAACGCCTATTAAGACTAAAGTTCACCCTAGACCAGTGGTCCCCAAATGGTATGGCATACCTCATGTGCAGCAGAAGAGGATAGCAGGTGAGGTGGAATGATTGAAAGACAATCAAAGATTTAGAAACAGTTTTAAAAAATTCACATGCCAAAAATAAATGTGACCTTAAAATTTAAAATATTATTATGGATTGCATGTAATTTTATGCATGAGTCCCTAGTATAAATAGTTATTAACTGAGTTTATCATTGTGATATTTTTGCATTATATCAAGTATTAAGAATATAGTAAGTAGGCTCCTCAAATTGGGGGTGAGAGTTATCAATGATAATATTCTGATTTCAAATCCACGGTTATCTCCCTTTAACAGTCTCTTTTTTTATTTTTAAATGTACTTTTTATCATAAAATTAGGTGAGGTGCAAGCAAATTTTAATTTTGAAAATGCATTCCAGAGGAAAAAAAAAGGAATCACTAACCTAGACCTCAAGCCGAACTCATATATATATATATATATATATATATATATATATATATATAATCCATTACTAAAGATGCTGGAAAAATGATTGGTTCCTTGTACTGCTCCAGTAAATATCTAATTCCTCATGTTATGCTATATCTTTATAACAGCCAGATCAGACAAGTGTGGGTGATGAATTATTTTCTATTCTACAACTCCTGTCCCACAGATGAAACATCACAAATCTCTTGCTATTTCCATAGCAAATGTTAAAATGAACTACATTTCAACCAGTTCTGACCTTCACAGCTAAGACCTGCGATACCACATACACTGGCATAAAACGTGTCCATCCTCTTTGTATTCCATTAGAAGTATGAAAGAACTATGCAGGCTTCTCAAGAGCTGCTACTTTATGGAACAGACTCTTGAGAGGATGTTTCCCCATTTGCTACAATCTTAACCTCTTCAAGTCCAAGGTTAACCATTATCTTTCCTACATATCATGTAATTCTTACCTCTTACTCTCATATAACAACCACATTAGCAATCCTTTTGGGCCTGGTAAAGAAAAAAAAAAAAAAAAAACTGGTTTCATTTTGTAGTAAACTGAAACAAATTCACAGAGCCGTAAGTCCAAATAGCCATAAACCCACTTGCTTCTCTCATTTGTTCACTGCCACTTACTTTATATGCATTCATAGCCAGAATGTTTGGGTTGTTCCATCATCCTCATAGGTAGCACATGTGAGTTATTCCATTAACCATTTTCTTTTATAAACAATGGAATGAGTTTTATTTGTAGTATGGAACCAATGTCATTGGCATGCACATGCCCTCAGTTTTTTTTTTTTTTGGAAGGTAAGTGTATTTCTTCTATTCACATTTTAAGAAGAGAGAGAGATAGGAAGAAAAAACAAAAACAAAAAAACTTACGAATTTGGTTAGAATGAAGAATGTCTGCTGATTCTTTATCCTGAGACCTTTGTTGAATTTCAAACGTTATCTGCCAATGAAACATAAAAGAAATGAAAAAATAATTGTGAATTATTGAACTCGTTCTTTGCACTAACTTTATTGTTGCCATCAATGTTTTGAACAATGTATTCTACAGCTTTCTTTAGGTACTGAAGAAGGCTCGAGAATGGATTAGCCAAAATGCTGTGTTAACAACACAAACAATAGGTTCAATAGTCAAAAGAACAACTGATTGAATGTTCATCCTCGTCAAAATAAAGAACAAGTACATAGACATATTAGAAAAATATTCATTTGTTTGTTATGAGTATAAAATGTATCTCTTCACAGTAAGTTTGTAATCTTTTCTTATTGCTTGAATATCTAAGTAAAATACTGAAACTATTTTATTTTTTTTTTAAACTGTCGAAGTATCTTCTAAGGACTAAGTTTACAATATGACTAAGTTCGTATGCTATAATTTGAAAAAATTAAACATCTCAATTTTAAAAAAATATTCTAAATATAAATTGTTCAAAGAAAAACATATTAAAAAAAAATCTTTGGGGAAAATGGTTGCCTCATTTTTAGACATGCATTTACCTTCAACAGGACACTCAGTTTTTCTTCTACAATTCCATGTTCCATTGCTCCACTGTTTAGAAATTTACTTAAGAGTTTACTCTTGTGGGCTGAGATGATCCTTTCTATTTTGCTAACACAAGAGTAACTAATTTTAAATTATTAAAAATTTTTGATAAGGGATTTTTATTATTAAAATGCTTATCTATTAGTTTTAAGAAGAAATGGCCTATATTAATAGTGGAAAGTCTGCAGAAAGGAGGTTTGAACCAAATGACTTACCTTTTTCTGTTTTTAGAATTATAGTTTTTAATTTCTTTTTGGTAATGTAATGCTTGTTTATATTTGCTATTTCTTAGTGGTTGATTATATATAAACTTACTTTCATTAAAAAGTCTTTTGTTGACAGTTTTTATATATATATATTATAAATTAACTGATTTAAAATATGTTTTTTTCGTTACAAAGTAATAACCATGTTTCAAAAATGGAAGCTAAAAGCTTCAAATTTAATTTTGTAATTAAATTAAAAACATCCATTAGTTCCATTTTATCAAGCAAATTTTAGAGTAACTTATTTTTTAAATTTACTGATTTTTAAAGGCACCGAAAAATTCATAATTCACTGTTTCCAAGGATACAGAGAGATCCAATCATTCAGACAAGGGGTGGTAGCGTGTTCATTTTTATTAACTTTTGTTGTACAAGTTATTAGTTACGTTCGAAAAAGGGGTTATGTTTAGGTAGGGTAGGGATGTATTTTTCAACAAATTCTGACATCTGTTAAATGCATGTCATCTGGGGTTTTTAAAAATTTTATTGGTAATGGCAAAAAATTCTTATGGCATTTTTCTATTTGTATACTTAAAGATTTTTTGGGGATGTTTAGGTTAGAATACGTTTTATTTAACTACAATTTTAAAATATTTTCACTTTTAATTTTTAATAGACTATATTTCTTTTAAAAGAAGTAAATGTACTAGAATTACTTACAGTATATAAAATTATTTTTTTTTATATCAAATATTAGTATGTATATTACCAGGTTGCACATTTTAATTTTATTTTTAAATATTATTTAAGGAAAATTTTTGACAATGATAGCAAAAAATAGCTAATTCATTTCTCTGATTCAGTAAACTTTTATTTTTTATAAACTTAGTAATATATAGTTTCTCATGTATGTACAAAGGACATGGGTCATTTAATGGCCTACATATTCTAGCTTTTCTTATTAATTTCATTTTACTGTAGGTGTTTTATTGGATTCTTTTAGGTGCCAGAAGTACTTTGAGAGAGATTTTGATTTCTATATTTATTTATCCTAAATGAACTTTGATGTTGATTGAACCATTTTTTTGAACTCATGGCTTGTGCAGCTTATATAGATTTTTATGCTTTCAGGATTTTCAATAGAAGAGATATTGCATTGGTATACTAATGATACATAATATCACTGATCATTGCAAAAGCTGCACATTATGATATACAAACTAATGGAGAGAATAACAGATCTATTTGGAGTGGTCTAATTTAAAATCCAACACACAATAATGACTTTAATAATAAAAAAAAAAAAAAAAACACAGTTTTGTCTTTCATTCTGAACCAGGTGCCAACCTAGCACATAAAGGAAAAACATGTTGTCATTAAAAAAGCTTTTCCATTTTTTCTTATTTTTTCACAATAACTAGGTTAAGTAAATTTGGGTAGAAGATGCATCCTTGTCTAATGTCTTTCTATTTTATGTAATCATTCCATTCATTTTTTATCCATACACAGGCAGTTTGTTCTAAGTAAATACCACTGATTATTTTAATATCTTTTTGAAATAAATCAAGTTTTCAGTGTCATACATTATAAAATGCATTTTCATAGTCTATGAAATATAAGTATACATCCTTCTGCATTTGTATTGCTCTGATAGCATTTTGATCATAATGATTGCATTTTTTGTTCCAGTGTCTTTAATAAAGCTAAACTGTTCTTGCCCTATTTCTGATCTAGTTCTGTTACACACTAAATGGTTTAAAACAAGAAAATATTCTTAAAAACTGAAGTAGTTACCTTGCTGATCACTTCCACTGAGTCATTTGCAGATTGAAGAAACTTGATAAGTTCCAATGATGGAAATTTTTCTTCTAAGTTTGTTTCTGTTTCATTAATGAGCTTCTACAAAGAAAATTCAATAAAATGAAAAAAGAAAACAATCATTAATATTGCTTTATTGGAAATCACAAAAAACTTCTCTACAATAATACTTATTCTCAAGAAGAAAATTTGTGAAGTAGTTTTTTATGGTATTTTAAAAATCTTGTCTACTATGATTTAAAAATAGAATATCGTCTAGGCTTATGTCCATATCATGTTGAAACACCAGTTCCTGTATGATTGCTGAAGCTAAGCAATATTGAGCCTGGTCAGTACCCAGATGAGTGACCACTTGGGAATATCAGGTGCTGTAAGTTTGAATGTGAAGGTGGTGTCATGGATAATGGCTTGGAATTGGAAATCAGTGAGTGGAGTTTGTTATATTTATTTAGGTGCAAATACCGTTGGGAAAGGTATGACTACCTATTTTTCACCCCCGTCCCAACTATGATTTAATTAATAGGATTTATTACTTCCCCAAAAATATTTTCTGGCTCTAAATAACCTGCAAAAAGGTTAACAAACCATTAAAAAAAAAAAAAAAAAAAAAAAAAAAAAAAACAAATCAATCAAATTTTAATATTACTTAAATTTGTTCTTAGTTTTAATTAAGAGTACAAGTGCTGAAAATTGGTGCATATTCAAAATTTAGAAATAAAATACAAAGTAATTTCTGTTTTAGCTCAATTTTTTCTCAACCTTTGAACTCTGAAGTTCTGATATTCTATATACCTTATCCCTGGTGTCCTGTACTTACAATGAGACATCAAATGTAGTGTCTGTAAGTGTAAAAAAAATTATTTCAAATTTGCCATAAGAAACTTTGTGTTGACACTCATCTCTGTCTTCACTCTGTTTCTTCATTAATTATAGCACTAATTCTAGTTTTCATATCACATTTACCACTATCTATGTTATCAAACAATGTTGTCTCCAAATCATGCATGGGTGGGCAATGTAATGAATAATGGCTCAAATTTGTTAATTGGAGAGCAGAGTTCCAATTCCAGTTGGGTTTATTACATTCACTTATGCACAAATACCCTTGCGAAAGGGTATGAATCCTTCTCTTCTTCCCACCCCCAGGTATGAGTTAATTAGAAAGACTTGCATTGCTAAATCATTATTATCAAAAAGTAAAAGAAAAAAAAAATTACAATCTAAAAATATTTTTTGGCTTTAAATAAGCTGCAAAAAGGTTGACAAACCATTAAAAAAAAGAAAAAAAAAAAAAAAACCCCAAATCGATCAAATTTTAATATTACTTAAATTTGTCTATAGTTTTAATTAGAAAATGAATGAATCAATCAATAGATAACCTTCTATAGCTGCCCCCCACCACCACCACTACCAAAAAAGATTTATACCAAATAATGAATTTACCTCGTCTAGCTTTCTTTCTGAGCACACATTTTTGATTTTTCCATAATGTGATCAATACAAGATTTATAAAAAAGGTTGGGAACTTGCATCAGATATCAAAGGATTGACTTTTTTATGACTTATCAACCCCTTTAAAGCTGAAACATTTTTGGATTATGAGAATTTTTTTCGAGGTAATTAATGATTTTCTGATGCAAGTTTTACTAGCTGGGAGAAGAGGTGGATTCATACCTTTCCCAAGGGTATTTGCACATAAGTGAACCCGACTGGAATTCGAACTCAGCTCCCCGATTTCTCATTCCGAGCCACACACACATCCCAGAGCGCCTGATATTTCTGAGTGGTCACACATCTAGATACTGAATACTAGGTTCAACGTTACTTAACTTCGATGATCGGGTGAGAACAAAATAAGAAAATAAAACAATTACTCATTTTCGTTTAGGTATAAAATTACATCACTTAGGGCCCTCATAGTTTACCTTCACTTACACAATCAACTAAAAGAATATTTTTAGAGAACGTTCTTAAAATTTTGAAAAATTAACGATATTTCCCTCCACTTTTTCTGTTTAAATAAAATAAAATCTTTACATTTACCTCGAAAAAATCACTCGGGGGACGAAAAACGAGTTGGTTAAAAATTTTCCTCTTTTTTTTTCTTTAATATTTTCAAATCTTGTTTGAAACTAATTAATTTATTATTAGTAGTAAAATTACTTGAACGTTGCGATAAAAGAAAAAAATGCAACAAAAATATGATGAAAGTGAAAAACAAATTAAGAAGTTTCTCTTTCGACAAGCTTATAAAAAAATCTTTTAAACAACAAGTATATCAGTCACAGAATAAAATAAGTCACAAGGATTCTTGATGCTAGTAAAGCACCAAGAAGCCGTATTTATTTTTTAATCATAGAACGGATGCTTTGAAATAACTTATAATTTTAAACATTTTTTTTTTTTTTGTATTTCTGAAGCGCTGACACCAACTGAATATCGCGGGGTCGGGTAATGAATTCAGAATTGTTAGGGAGATTGTTTGGTAGATCATTAATTACTGCTGAAGAGTGAGATCGATTTTATTTTTTTAATGACATTTAATTATTTTACAGTACTTGTGCAGGACATAAAAATTAACAGCACAAATATTCACAATTTATTTGAAGATTATTCCGATCCTAAAAAAAATGTACATATTGTAAGTTGGCAGTATTTAATTGATACGCGTACATTAAATGTTAAAAAAAAACTAAAAAAACAACAAAAAAACAACTAATATTTTTTTTAGTTATGAATCATGACAACCAGTCATTTAAACTCAAAAATTAAAATAATTCCCATGATATGAATTACAATGATTTTTTTTTAAAGCCGAGATATTCACAAAAGAAAAAAATTTTAAATATAAAAAAAAATAAATTTTTATTTTATCAATACACTTTTTTTTAGAATTTTTTTGATTTTCCAAAGTTTATTAACTTGGTTGACTTGACAACAATCATAATAATAACGGAACAAACGATTTTAGAAAACTTACTTTTTTTCGAGCAACCCGATTTTTCTCGGCGAGCACGCACACATCATTCAAGCTCTTATATATCTTATCGTCCAAGCACCATGGATTCATTACACCATCCATTTTAGAAAATAACTTTCGAAGTTTCACAAAAATTAGTCAAAACATAGCGCGAAATTATACTTGTTTACCTCAAAAGTCAGGAGATCGCATTGACGGAAAAAGAAGGGCAGAAAATTTGTTGAAAACTTTTTAAATATTTAACTTTAAAAAATAAATAATATGATGATGATAAGATAATAATAAATCCTACTAGCACATAAATAGTATATTGAAGCCGGAAAACTGAAATATTAACTGCGAGATTTTTCAAGGAGACTTTGTCTTTTTGCCTTGAACTTCTCTTAATATTGAATTTTTAAGACATGGTATTGATAAAACCTAAAAGTAAATCAATTATTCTACAATACATGGATGACTTGAAAATACATTTTGGTTATATGTTCATATGGTTTGACTTAAACAAAGTGCAAAAGCTACATTTAAGAAAAGTAACAGACCAGGTTCTATAGCCTTGGATGGCAACTGGTCTACCACTGAAAGAAATGGCAACCTACTGCAGGAAAAAATCTGCCTTGTCAATCATGTATTAAAAGATACATCATCGCCTATGCATGTATCACGCATGGCACATAACTGACTGAGATTTGTGAAAGCTGTGGATTACTCCACTTACTTTCGAAAAAAAAAAAACACCACTAGGGGATACTCTAAGACTATAAATAGGCAGTGACATTCTATGGCATTCTCTTTTTTCCCTATTTCACTCAGGGGCAGCAAGATGTAGGTCAAATGAAAACGTTTTCCCCTCTGGGGAATGCACATGTGTGCACACACACATACATGCACATATGCACCTTTCACTTCATTTTCTCTAGGACTTTCTCCTACACCAAACTACATACACACAAACACATTCTTTAGTTTTTTAATTTTCTTTATTCATGTACATTGTTTTGTAACATACAACAATCTTTTATTGTCTTGTTTTTTAATACATACTTATTCTTTGTTTCTATATATAGTTTTGTTGTTATTTCTATTTTTTTACTTGGACTCACATTCTGAGTCCACTATTTTTGTTGTGGGATACATATACCAGGAGACATGTGTTTTCTGACTTAAACACTTGACCAGCAAACCTGCAACAAGGCTATGGAATTTAGGGTTGTGAATTGGTGTATTGTAGGTGTGTATGTGATCATATGTAAACAGTTAAAGAAGAAGCACACATATAAAAAATTTATTCCCTAGTAAATCTGGGTTCTTGTGTCAAACACAAAAGCTTAGTAGAAATAGCAAATCATAATAGGTGCAAATCACAAAATAAAACTCAACCATTGCATAAAATTTTAAAGGAAATTCCTGATGCTCTCTTCTTTATGTCAAAAGCCTTCTGGACCTTGATGTTGATTTGCCTTGTCCTCTTGCTGTCAAAATTGCCCTGAGCTCTATTTAAATAGGCTCACAAAGCCCCATTCGGGTTCTTACAAGGGATAGAAACCACATCTTAAATTAGTCAGCATATATGAAAAAATAATTTTCCATAAACTGGAAATGGATCCTCCACAATTTTGGTGGCTTGAGTTGAAAAAGATATAGAAGGGTAATAACTTATTACCCAAACCGTCTGGCCTTCATAAAAATACACTTCTCCCAAAAGAACGTGTACTAAGGAAAGCAACCTAGACCAGGGGTCAGTAACCTTTTGCTAACTATGTGCAGAATTAGGGTTTTAAAATCAGTGTGCCAACAACATACATATTTTTATACAAGTCAAGGTCAATATACCTGCTCTACAATATATTTTATATAGTAATATATAGTACATATACTTCAGCATATATTCAAATTGAAAATAACTTCTTTGTATTGCAGTAGTTATTGGTTCAGACTTCATGATGTCATTTGCAGCTGTGCGCCATTGAAAATTGCTTGGTATACCACGTGTGGTACACATGCCATAGGTTGCTGACCCCTGACCTAGACAATTAAACTTTTATTCAAGGCTAACATTTTAAAAGTAATAAAAATAAAATTTTTATATACAAATCTTGGGTTTCTACTATGGACTTTTTATTCTTTTTTATATATAAACTGTAGGGAAACAAAGTTCTCAATGTTATAAAAAATTAGTTTATCTCCCATTGCTCCTGCTGCTATTGGAAGATTCTTTTATCTACTTTTAATGGTATAACCCAGTTTTCACACTAAATAAGATTTAGCACATAACTATAAATGCTAAAATGAGTGTGGCCCAAGATCTAAAAGGAGATAAATGACTTTTAGCTGACTCCAGGGAACTGCACCCAAACCGGTAACAATCTACCTCTCAAGAAAAGATATGTGTTTGAACATTCCAGATGGCCCTAAGACAGCAACCTTTGTTTGAATGACAGATACGTGTATCAAACTATTTCTAACTGAAATGTATTGGAATCTAACTTTTGTTTGGCTACACCTGCTAAAAGCATGTTTTTTAGCAACTCTCTCATTTCATGTCTTTGATGTATGTTGCATATAAAATATCTTTTAAACTGTTCAATTGTCTCTTCTTTGTCATTAAAAATCCAATAATATCTCTTTAGCATGTTTGTTTTCTTTTTCTGGTCCAGAAGTAAGTTCAGCTAAGTAATGATAAACGTGCTTATAATGGTTGAGCCCAAGTAGAAGGGTTGGCAAAACATGTTCAAATGCTATTTGTTGGGAAGTAGAAGAGAGTTCAGTCATCTGTTAACCAGGAAAAAGAGATGTTCCCCAGTGGGGATGTCTTCATCCACATGCTGTTGTTGTCTTTTAAAAAACTTAAACAGTGCAACCTAAAGGATATTTGGCAAAGTCAAGTGGGGTAATAAAATTTCTGATTTCTTTATTACTAATACCATGGTGTTACAAAATAAAATAAGATATATCTCGGCTGATTTGCAGGCAAATAAACTAACATACTCAAGAGCAAGAGCTGGATGTGAACGGGACAACGCCCCGTCACAAATTGACCATTATCGTCGTCTACGCATAAGCCTGACGCACGAGTTCTGGTCAAAAAATATAATATTTAAAGTGTTTCTATTTTTCGACCAATAAAAATGCTTCCCTCCCAATTATACTCACGTCGTTTTTCGAGCATGTTAAGCCATAAAAAACACCATAAAAGGGGTCACACGGGGAAGTACAACAGCAGTCAACAGGAGGCTAGGGAAGAGACCTGTCACGGTCAGTCAGCAGGAGGAGCACCACGCCAACCAGTGTGAACTACTATGAGAGATCAACCCAGACCGGAAGCCGGCTTATGAACTATACTACAAGGTAGCTGTCCCAAACCCGCATGTTCCTATTGAAATAAATCACGTAAATCTATTTCTGCTGTTGTCGTATTTCTTTCTTGCAACCATATGCTTGTCTATAAGAATGGGAAAATGTATTACTTTTTTTTTTATTCATTATTATTATTTTATTTAATGATTTTGTTTCATTTTCCCACAAAACCAAAAATCTGATTAATATAGATAATCCATTAAAAGAACTAAATCAAGAAGAGACAAAGAAATATCTAGAAATCCAAGAGGCAAATGTTATTGAAGTGCTTAAGAAAAAAGTTTTAGAAATCTGTATAAAGATTTGGTAAATACTAAGTGGATACAAATAAAAATAAAATTTATTTAATTAACTTATAATTTACAAAGAAAGATAGAAATTACACAGAATTTAAAACATATATCAAATTATTAAACTACAAAGTATGTATAGTTATTATTAAAAATTTTATACTTTTCACATAACAAACTTTCAAAAATTTTAAAAATTTTTTAATAAAAACGATAATATTAAAATTGTATAAAAAATAATTAAAATATTGTTGGAGTTGTATAAAAATCAATATAGAAACTATTTAATAAAAAGTTAATATTGAATTCTACTAAAAAGCTAATTAAGAAAATATAACTTTAAACTTAGTATCAGCATATATATATATATATATATATATATATATATATATAGAGAGAGAGAGAGAGGGGTATAAAAACAAGCAAACCCTTAAGTAACTCTCTCTTCCTGTTTTTCCTCCTTTCAAAGTATGTGCTATTAACTTTTCACACTGAAACAAAAAGCGTTGTGGATCCTTCACACAATCATACTTGCACAGGCAAGTCACACTCAAATACAGTCATTAACAATTTTTGTTGTGTATTCCATTTATTCTTAGGAAAAGTCATTTTTAAATTTTTGTTATTTTGTTTAATAAATGTTATCTTGTATTGCAAATAAATCGGTCTCTGTTGTTTATGCAGTACATTTTCACCACCATTATTTCATGTATTTTAAATTCCTCTTGTAAGAAACCTCATACATAAATTATAGAAATAGCCAACACACTAAATTACTAACACACTTTCCTTGAAAAAGAAACCACCAAAATGAAGCCAGATGGTTTATATATACAGTGTAACCCGGATATAAGAGAGTTGTCAGGACCAGAGAAGAAGTCTCTTATATTCGTGTTTCTCTTATATCCGGGTTTGGTCTATTTTGCTTACATTAACATAGGCTCTAATTTGGGACCAGAGAAAATCTCTCTTATATCTGGGTTTCTCTTATATCCGGGTCTCTTATATCCGGGTTACACTGTAGAAAAAAACATGAATGAAATTTGATGTGTAAAGATTTGAAGAAAAAAACAGTTCCAAATTGATGTTATAACCCCCCCCAAATAAAGCCAGATGATTTGTTGTTGGTGTATGCTTGTAGTGTATTGAACTGTTCATAACTTCAACATTGTTTCTTTCTTTATCCTTCTGTATCATGTTTTGTTAATACATCTATCAATTGTTGTTTGAATTTCATATTTTTAATTTTTTTTACCTGAATTTGCATGAGTCTGCCAAATATTGTTTGCAGAACAAATGTACTAGGAGGCATGAAAATGATAAAATCTGTTGAGGGAATGGAAAGTATTATCTTAAATTTGAGGACACCCGTTCCAGAAATCTGAATATTCATCAAAAGAAGCCACGAAAGCAGCTTTGCCAATTGCATCTCTTTAAACTTCAACTTTCACCTTCAAATTTCAATTTTCAACCATTGAACCAATGACATTTTGAATTGTGAACTTTTCAAAGTAAGTAAATTTCTTTTGTTGCTAAGAAATTGATTTATAGGAACTGTTGCTCTAAAAGGAAACATGTTAAAAAGGTGCTCTCATAATCTGTTGTATCATCTGCATAAATATTTACTAACTAGCAGTAGAGCCCGGCGTTGCCCGGGGATGTAACAGTAAGAGATAGATTAAGTATCGACCATCATAAAGACTGAAAAATAAAATTGACAAAGATTATTGTTTAAGGTTGACGGACACGCATGTCTTAATTAGTTTTTTTTTTTGTTTTTTTTTACGAATTGGTCAACCTCAAACAAAAACATTGTTTTCAATCATTATGAGTCTACTGATTAAATAGAATTTTATTATAAACAATTGTCTTGTAAATGGAATTTTTAAAGCATTCTGAATGTAAAAATAAAGAAAAAAGTGTGCAAGACAATAAGAAACACTACATGCCAAAAAAAAGTGAAGTTTTGTTGAAATCAGTTGAAAAATGTAGGAAATCCGATCCCATATATAAATGAACACACACACACACACACAACCTGGGTTTTATAACAAGTATAACTCGATATGAGTTGTCCCCCTTTCATTCTCGTGATGCCTCTTAATCGTGTTTTCAAATTGATTTCATGCAAAAACAATTGTGTTTTTCCAATATTTGGCGCTGTTAGAACCACCGCAAGGTAATTTTACGTAGTCCTGTGAAGTTTTGTTGAAATCGGTTGAAAAATGTAGGAAATCCGATCCAATATATAAACGTACAGACACACACACACAACCTGGGTTTTATAATAAGTATGATGATCTGAGAATGTTCTTGATAGATTGTTAATAAAAAACAGAAATAAGGTAGGATTGAGGAGAGAGCCTTGGGATACACCTGCACTGATCTTGTTAAGTTGGTAGTTTTTTCTTTAGTAGAAACTTTAGAATAAAATTGACTCAAGTGTATAAAATAAATAATATATTTTTCTTTATTTTTGTTAGAGTGATGAGTGAGTCCTTTGGTATTCAGAGTCAAAAATGTTCATTTATAAGGCTGATATTGGTAGTAGCTTGGAGAAAGTCCAGTAGTGTAGTTTTGAAGTCATACCATGAAACCAACTACACTGCAATTGTTATTATTTTGTAGTATTTTACATAAATATAAATTCTAGAGGTCACTTCAACATACAAACCTCAACAATCTAATAAATAAATAGTGAAAATAAACCATCTAATAAACAAATAGTGTAAATAAGCCATCAAATAAAAAATAGTATAAATGTCATCTAATAAACAAATAGTATAAATAAACTATCAAATAGACAAAGTGTAAATAAACCATCAAATAAACAAATAGTATAAATAAGTCATCTAATAAACAAATAGTATAAATAAACCATCTAATAAACAAGTAGTGTAAATAAACCATCAAATAAACAAATAGTATAAAAAGTCATCTAATAAACAAATAGTATAAATAAACTATCAAATAAACAAATAATATAAATAAGTCATCTAATAAACAAATAGTATAAATAAGCCATCAAAAAACAAATAGTATAAATGTCATCTAATAAACAAATAGTATAAATAAACTATCAAATAGACAAATAGTGTAAATAAATTATCAAATAGACAAATAGTATAAATAAGTCATCTAATAAACAAATAGTATAAATAAACCATCTAATAAACAAATAGTATAAATAAACCATCTAATAAACAAATAGTATAAATAAACCATCTAATAAACAAATAGTATAAATAAGTCATCTAATAAACAAATAGTGTAAATAAGCCATCAAATAAACAAATAGTATAAATAAACCATCTAATAAACAAAACGTGTAAATAAACCATCTAATGAGTAAATAGTGTAAATAAACCATCTAATAATAGTGTTTATTATTTCTGTGTGCCTTCAACTACAGGTAAAATGTATTCTTGGTAATTCTAATCTACAATAAATACATATTGTTGGTATTTTTTTTATATAAAAATGTATTTTTACACTTTCATAGGGCTTTGTTTTTGTTTGGGCGTTCAATATTTTCTTATAGCTGTGTCCCTTAACAGGTACTACCACTCTGGGCCCAGGTGGTTCTGGGAACAACTGCAATTAAGAGTGTGGTTCCATGGTGTATCAAAAGGATGGTTATTCCTTAGATACTGCTATTACTGCAGTGTATATACTTTTGACTCCCTCAGGAATGTTTGTTGTTTTAAAAAGCAATGCATAGAATTAGAATAAAACCAAAACATATGAAAGTGGATTTATATCTTTTCTTTATTCTTGAAAAACATGTATAGCCAACTTCTATTGTATAGCCAACTTCTTCAATTCATTATGCCACCATCCTAAAGGTGTGTTTTTAGAGCCTTTTTATATTCAATGTCAGATGGATTTTTGATATTTGGCTATGATGGTGGATACATACTGCTTTTCAGGATTTAGTTTTTTGTTTTTGAGATGAGTAATTTTCAGTATTCTTGTATTATTTCAAACTATTGTTCTGACTTTTGTTAATATTGATGTTATTATAGACACAGTGTTTCCACCTAGTACCTTCTGGTTGACATCAGATGTCCACAAGAATATTGAAAATTACTCATCTCAGAAATGAAATACAAAATTTATTTCATGTTTAAATTTCAATGAGATTATATAAACTGAATAATATTTAATGTGTCGAACCTTATTGGAACTTCAATTCATTAACTCAAATGGAAGTGCTCATTTTAACATCCACAGCTCATATGACAAACAGAGACCTTAATTTTGTCTAGAGCTGTGCACTCACCTCTGGAATACAGCTTCAAAATACCAAGGTCATAAAAGATTTCCACTTGTTGTTTTGTGACATTCACTTTTTTTCTTGTTAATGGTTAGGGTGTCATTAAAAATGTATTTTATTTTTGAAAAAAATATATGCACAGAATATAAAGCTAGGTAAAGTTTGAGAAAAATTCTGTCTTATTAGTCACAGAAGTTGAATTATATTTCATTTTTATTTATGAAAAAAAATGTGTGGCTAGAATATAGATATCACCAACGCTATTAGGCTGGATATGAAACATTGGTCTCATTTTAAAAGTGAATGAAACATACGACAACATAATATATAAAAAGTTCAAATAAAACACAAAAATCTTCATATAAAAATGCTTGCATATATATATTTAATGAAAAACAGACCACTTTAAGGTACCATTACAATAATTTATTTCACCAAAATCCTTTTTAAAGGACTCCGGATCATCAGGTAACAATTCTAACAACGAAATGAAAGGAAAAAAAAAAAATCTATATATATATATTGGTTTTAAGTGCCACTTAAGATTATCGCACAAAATTTCATAACTGAATCAATTGGTTAAGTTGTCAGATCCTCATACGTCGAAATCGACAAGAGTGTCCATTATATATTTTATATTCAAAATTCTTAATACAAAGTTAGCATGTATCTACTTTCAAAAGACTATGTACCAAAAACAATATGAATTTCTGTACTTATCTGTTTGGTTTGTCATGAGCCTGAAATATATGCATCTTGATACCTTAACTTCCCAGAGAAAAAGAGTGAAATTGACTTTCTTGCCTAACAATGTCTTTTGCAGGTCTCATGATTGTTTTTTGTTCTTGTGAATATTTATAATTAATTTTTATTGCTATTTTTGTTTGGGTCAAGGAGAAATAACTTTTTGTATATCACTACAAGGCCTTTGTGCTAAAATGAATTAAATTTAGTTAATATAGATGTCAGATAAGAATTATGATTTTTGAGAAATCTTTTTAAAGTTGGTGATAATAAATGAAAATAATGCTTTCTCAACTATACAGTTAAAAATGAAACAATAATGAGTTTTGGGGAGTATTAGAAAAAAGAGAATGTGTTGTATGAAGAAAAATGTTTGATATTAAATATCTAAATTTATTAATATCAACAGCATAATATCTTTGGTCAAAAGAATTTTGTGATTTATTTTTATTTTTAATATTTAAAATTGAATATAATAAGAAAAAGAAAACGTTCAAAAGTTGGTAAAAAAGAAATCTATTTAAAATTACTATTAATTAAGGGAGATAACTCTCGGGTAATTTAGGCAACAACTATTTAAAACGATTATTTTGCTTTGATACTATGTAGTAATTTATTAATTCTGTGAGTTGTTATATTGAAATCAAAAGAAAATGATCTCTCTCATTAACACACAACCCAATCCACTGTAAAAGATATCTTATAACGGTTTGTGAAATGAATAATATCATTCTTTCAAGTGTTTAAACATTTTGAAAAAATGCAGGCAACTTGAGTTTTGAATTTTATGTTTAAAAAACAACGAATATCAGCTTAAATTTATGTTCAATAACCACATTTTATAAAGGTAAATAATAATTAGTATCCAGTTACATAAATGTTTTGTTATACAATTTAGAAATTATGCTATTTTCATAAACAATCTGATAGTTCTAGGCAATAAATATTTGCAAACTGGACTTTAATGTCTGCAAAAAACAGTGTGAAAAGGATGATTTTTCTGTTGAGATCACTATTATTTTAACTACCTTCACTCCTTGGCAATGTTTGTTTTTAAAAGCAATGATTAGAATTGTAATAAAACCTAAATATATGATAGTGAATGCATACATTTTCTTTGTTCTTGAGAATTTATAACAAAAATAAGAAACATTATTTTTTATTAGATTGTTTATTTACACTATTTATTATATTGTTTATTGGAATGTTTGGCAAAACATTGGCTACTTGCCAACAGATTCAAGCTTTATAAAATGATATTAATAAGAATTTCTTTATAGTTGGTTCTGTCGGAGTTAACTCCTCTTTCACCCATTAACCCTTTCACCAGGAGTCTCTCTTCCCTGGCTATAAATAGCCGCTGGCTCTTCACCTCACTCTCTTTTTTCCTTCAGGCCTGTGCACTGACACCTTGAGGTAAACTCTCTTATTTCTAGAGGATTTTCAGCTATCAACCTCGAAATGTAGTCGCTAACAAGGGATAGCGTGGAAACACGCTAAGCACAATATTCACACACGCATGCACATACAGAATATTCACACACGCACGCACATACAGAATATTCACACACACTTTGTCCTTTGTACTGTTACCATGTATTGTAACTTGTTATTAATATATATTTGTATATACATATATTATCGGTCTTGTTTTGTTTGCTTTCTTTACCTTCTACTTGATTATTTCTCTTGTTGTTGTCTTTGTTACATTTGATATTGTAAAAATTGTAGAGGTCGGTTTTTATTTCTATTTATAACCAATACAAATTGGCTGACCCACTATAGTTCACATATTTTAAAAATTTATTAAATGTTTATAAATTTATGAATAAAAATTGTTTTTATATTTATTTCTTTATAAATTAGTAAATGATAAATGTTGCATTGCATAAGTTTTAATACAATTGTATTGGTTTTTAGAATGCTGTAAATATAGAATTATTCTTGTAAATAAACAATCTAATAAAAAAGTGATTAATATTTTTGTTGTAAATTCTCAAGAACAAAAAAATGTATAAATTCACTTACATCATATGTTTTATTACAATTTTAATCATTGCTTTTTAAAACACTAAACATTGCTTAGGAGTGAAGGTAGTTAAAATATAGTGGTGCGGGACTTAAGGGTTAAAATGAACAGTTGATTTACCTACGCTAATAAGATTAATGAAGGATGATAATAATGAAGAAATGCATAGGTAATTTTAACAAAGCAAGATAAGGAATTTATTCACAAATTAACATACTTGAAATAGTGTCAGTAGCTCATGACAGGAAAATAAATCAGAATTCTTAAAGTCTGTAGTCTTAACATATTGCCATAAAGAGGAAATGTTTATACAACAGATTAAATGAACTGACACAAAATAATATTAAAAAATGTTTTAAGACAAAGATTTTGTTGCTAACTGAAAGGATATATGGTTTACACATGTAGAATCTACATTTCAGTAAATATCACCTAAGTTTCCATAATGCTGTTATGAAACAACATCCTGATTGGACAATAAATATGAAAATTGTATTTTGTTTATCTTCATGTGCAAAGTTCTATAATCTTGCATGGTTAAACGCAAATAGGCTCCAATCCAAGTTTTCCGCAACTGACATATTCTGATTGGTCCAATAATGCCAAGGTCATGTTTCCACCTACGAATGACATGTTCAAATCAAAAAAGCGCCAAAAAAATGAAAATGTGTTCTCAAGCCTATCACGTGATTAAAAAGTAAATAAATATGATACACTAGCATGTTAGTGCTGGTGAAAAATTGACCAGCAATCATTCGCCTACTGAATTCATATCGCTCAATTCTCAGGTATTAGTTACTTCAGAACATATTTCCAACCTGCAGAAAGAACACTCACTTGGTAACTTGTACAGCAATCATTATTCATTTTCGTCAGTGAGTTCATTGAAACTTTATCAATATCAAAACTTGATAACAGAACTAAATTACAATACATAAAGTTCACATCAACATTTCAACATCATCTTCAAAACAAAGGATAATGATCAAAGAGAGACAACTTCTAAATGAACTGTGAATTGGAAACTAATTTACACTTAAAATTCAGCTCTCAAGAAACTGTTTAATTTTAACATACAATCATAAATATTCTCACAACATGTACATAATTTTCATCCAACAATTTATTCAACACACATTCTTTCCACAAAACTTTAATCATTATTTCAAGCAAACTAGAAAAGGACATTGAACTAAATTTAAATTTCTATGCAACACAAAAACAAAACAATTGTACACAAATTTAAATGCAACAATAATTTCAATACAAAACATCAACACAATTTGCATCACATTTTTCACTGATAAAAGAAAAATCTATTTTTGTTATTGCATTGATTTGTTGAATTTGTTATTTCTTTTGTTGTTTATTGTTTCTTGACACAATTGTTGAAAGTAAAAATAGTAGAGATTGAATTGAGGCCATTCGATCCCCTGTACACATGTTCAAAAGTAGATGAAGAGAGATAATTTGAAGCACTTAGCTTTCTCAGATTGTTGAGAGAAAATTTATTGAAGTGCTGTGTGCTGGCTGAAGGGTGATAATATAATTGGCAAGTAATTTTACACTAGTGAGTATTTCAACACTGGTTGCAAGGAACTGAAACAAAACCTTTCACCTAACATCAGACACTCTTCTCATTAATTTAATTTTTCTCCTCATTTTTTATCAAAAAAGAATTTTGATAGACTCACTACTTTCTTTCCCTCTTGGTTAAATGGCCATTTTCTGTGAAGACAAGATTTTCATTGGTCCAAAAACAATTTCACATAGGCTTGTAGAATCTCCCACAACACAACCAGCCTTACCTCTTTGTAGGAAATACACTCTTCCTATCTAGTAAGCCAAATTCTACCTTCAGACAATATAACAAGTATTCATTGGTCAATCACCTCCAATCTGGCTTGCTGATTGGTCAGTTCCGACCAATCAAACCGCCTGCACATGACCAAGCTGTTTTCCCGCTCTTATGCTGCGAGCCACTCAGTGATTATATAAACAGAAAACGTGTGAACCTTCCGAGGAGCAGTAATTACCAAGTTACAAAATGTAACATTCACCGACTCCCATCTTAGTCATTGCTGACCAGATGTTAAAGACAATTACCAACTTTATGCAGTCAGTAACACGCATTCACAGAGAACTTTCCAAAATACTCCACATCACTACGAATCACAATTTTGCCGCGCAAAAAGATACCTTGCTGACTCATACTCGATCAAGATTCAATCAACTCTGTGTACATCATTTCTCAACTTTGCTTATCTAAAGTGAATCAAATTCACTATTTATTAAGTAAACTCTATGAACGAACGACCTTAGAAAAATATTACAGTTGAAGGTAGATCACTCTTAAAAAACTCTTTCTATAAGACACTTAATATCAACGATTGCAAATATCGACACAAACAAAAAATACTCCAAATGAACGAACAATTACGAAGAGAGACATTCTGAAATCTGAAGAAACCGCATACACATTTTGCCTACACAACATACATCAATTATCCTGTCTGTATATTGTTTGATTTGTATATAAATGTTGTATTGATTTCTAATTGAATATGTCTCATTTTTCAATTGCATTTTAAATTTCATTTATTTATTTGGTTGGGATGCAGAAAGTCATTCAAATTCCTTCTGATTCTTTCTAATATCATTAATAAATTCTGCACGTCCCCAACAGGCTCATGAAATTCTCAGATCACTGATTAATTTCTGTGAAAGGCAAAAATCTCACATAGGCTCGTGAATTTCTTTCCTTCTTCTTCCTCAGTCCTCTGATTTTGAAAGGAGTTGGGTGAAGGGAATTATTATTTTGGAGTGAGTGCAAAATAATAATGGTGTTAATGGAAAAAACATCCTTTTGACACTTTGTTTTATCCCCTCCATCTTTTATTAGATTTCTAATAGATCTAGGTAACCTCCAGGGTATTTAAAACTGAACATTATATTTAATCTATAGGGGTAGATTGTTCTAATTCCACTGACCAATGACCATGTCTAAGGATATTTTGTCTAGTTCTTATTTAGTACTGCTCAGTTATTGTTTGCCCTGTTTCCAATGAGTCTAAGCACTACCTGGTCCAGTGATTGAACTCACAAATACTCTGTCAAATAAAGGATTCAGATTGAGATAAAGACTGGTGGGCACACTGTCTGAAACATTGTAATAATAACAACAAAGATGTGAACAATATAAATAATATGTAAATAATTTGAATTCTTAAATATTATTGTTTTTTTTTACAGTATCAATAAACTATTAAATACTCATGTAGTGGACAGTTTTGTGCTATTTTTATTACAAGCACAAATCTGTGCAAAATGGTGGCTCATGGCTCAAGAATTTGAATTTGAATATTCCCTTTTCTAATGAGCTCCTCTCTGACCACTCCCACCCTCAAAAAAGAAAGACTGATGACCCAATCAGCAAATTGCCAATACAATTCACTTCTAGAGCCAGATAGGGAAAACATCTATCTTCTTCAGTTCATACTTTTGACAAGTAGATAATTTTATTTCTGACCATATAGTGACACTCTCAACAATCATACTAAGCACCTTTTTATTTTCAGTCTGTTACAGAAAGCATCTTGAAATTATAAAGACAGCAGATCTGATGTGAACGCCAAGGAAGGAAGATAGGAGGAAAAAAATAAGAGACTGAAAAACAATCTTCATTATCATTCACAGATGTCAAGTATATTCATCACAGAAGTTGCTTTCTGTAATAAATCATAGAATTACTGGAGTTGTGTTTCAGTAGACAGTTCTATTTTGAACTTTAAATCACTTTGGGCATTGGATAAATTTCACCAAGTTTAATATTGTTTTAATACTGAATACTATATGTTTATTTGCTTTTTAGATTACAACAAAAGGCTTTAAGCTGTACAGAAAAAAAATGATGACTTTTCTCATAGGCAACCAACTGTATATACCTTGTGAAATCATACTGATGAATCCACAGCAGATAAGTCCTTTTCACACAACAACGTTTGCTGGTGTTGAGTATTGTGTGTATATTCTAAAAATTGATCAATACACACTGTTTAAATTTTAATCCTTGTTTGTTCTTTCTTTACAACCATCTGCTGGTCATAATGATTATAAGTACTGTATAGCGGGGACACAGTGGAGTAATAGATAGCAGTTCAGATTGAGAAATCGGAGAGCTGAGTTTGCATTCCAGTTGAATCCATTACATTCACTTATGTGCCAATACCCTTGGGAAAGGTATAAATCCTCCTTTTGTCCCCCCAGCTATGAGTAAATAGCAGGACAGACTGGGTTCTATAGCCTTGGATAGCAACTGGTCTACCACAAAAAGAAATGGCAACCTACTGATACATGATCACCTATGCTTGTATCACACATGGCACATAACTGACTGATGTCTAATAGGCTGCTTTAAAAATTCCTGTTTGTCTCTAGATTGTTGTGAGTTTTGTGACAAGATAGCTGTGAGTTAGCTGAGTGATATTTACAGCTTTTGGTGAACTTCTATTTGCCATTTACAAACCATATCTATCAGTTTTTATTACAGTGAACAAGAATAAATACCCCCCCCAAAAAAACTACTACTACTACTACTACAAGTTGTTTATACCATTACTACTTTCTATGTCTGCAACCTTTATATCTTGTTTCTGGATTTGAGTAGCATTGCATAGATTGTAAACTTGGAGGATTCAGTGATAATGAGGTATTGGATATCATACTTAAATTTTTTTTTTTTTTTTTTTTAAGCATTTCACCCCAAGCAAGGCAGGAAGCTACTAGGACGCAAGGGGTTACAGAAAGTTTAGAGCAAGATCAGATAGGAGTGATAGAAGAAAGGATGAGGGTAGTGGATAGATCAAGGCAACTAGAGATGTCGATTGACATTACACTTGAATAGCTGGAGATTATATCTCACAGGGAAACAGGAATAGGGAAGGGAGTTCCACAGGCGAGAGGTGTAAGACATGAAGCTATTAGAGTAGAAGAGACGGCTACATTTAGGAGTTTCGACAGTGAAGGGGTGAGAGCAGGATGCCAGCCTCGTAAGGCGCTGGAACTCATGACGTCTGGGAACCAGCAAATGCAGCTCCTCGGAGCTATTTCCATGAAAGTATTTGTAGAACAGACAGAGGGAGGCAACGACACATCTCTGAGAAAGTGACTGTAGACGAGACGCCAGGGCAGGGCCAACTACATTGCATATCCGCCTCTGGAGCCTATCAAGAACCCCGAGGCAAACAGAAGGGGCACCAGACCATATATGGCGGCAATACCCCATGCAAGGGCGAATTGTTGATTTGTAGATCTGGAGAAAAACTTCCTGGCACGGCTCAGGGAGCCAACTTTCCTTGCGGTGGACGAGGCAATTGACTCAATGTATTTATTCCATCTTAGGTCAGCAGTCAACGTGACACCGAGAAGCCGCAGAGAGTTGCTCTCGAGAAGTTGAGCGTCAGACATTCTAATGGAGGGAAGGGAAGGATCTCTGTGGTGGTTAATAGAGAGCAGTTTTGTCTTAGAAGCATTGAAGTTGACCAGCCAATTCTTGCCCCAGTTCACAATCGATTGGAGGTCCTTTTCGAGACGCACTGCCAGGTGAGTTTTGTCAGTGAGACTAGATTTGTTTTTGAGGCAGGAATAAATTGTGGTGTCATCCGCGTAGATGCCAACTTGGGAAGTTATGGCGTCAGGAAGGTCATTTATATAGATAAGGAATAGAGTGGGACCTAGGATGGAGCCTTGAGGAACACCTGCGTTCGTGGGATAGGAACTGGAGGAGAATCCGTTGAGAACGACCTTCAATTCACGGTTTGACAGGAATGATCGTATTAGGTTATATAATCGACCCGTAATGCCATAACCCTGGAGCTTGCGAAGAAGGCCGGCATGCCAAACCCTATCAAATACTTTGGAGATGTCTAGTGCCACGGCTCGGGCTTCCCTGTTATTTTGAAGAGCTTGGTAGACTGTTTCAGTGATGGCCGTAAGCACATCAGCTGTAGATCGGGCAAAGCGGAAACCATATTGCTTGTCTGAGAGCAGATTATGGGATGTGAGGTGGTTAACCACCCCGGTATTGATTAGGGCTTCAAAGACTTTGCTGAAGAGGGGAAGGAAACTGATAGGACGGTAGTTGGAAGGGTCAGAGGGGTCGCCGGAGTTCTTGAAGACAGGAACGATCGAAGAGGACTTCCAGCAATCAGAAAAACAAGATTCCTTGAAGCAGTAGTTGTATAGTTTAGAAAGGGTGGGCGCCAGTTCAGGTGCACATTTCTTCAAAACAATGGCTGGTATCCCATCTCCACCACTAGCCTTGTTGGGGTCTAAATTGGAGATAACGGCCAGTACCAAAGATGGGGTTATGTTTAACCCACTCAATATGGCCTCAGTTCTAAGAGGGAAGTCGGGTATGGGTACACCGGAAGAGTCGAGCGTCGAGTTGAATGAAAATTTGCGAGCAAAGCATTCAGCCTTGTCGGTAGAGGAGGTCAGGACTTTGAACTGGTTGAATAAAGGAGGTATAGAGGGTTTGCAATTGTTCAATACGCTCTTGCAGAGATGCCAATAATCTTTGGAGCCAAATTTGCGAGATGCAATACGTTCCTTCATCCGAGCCGCAAATAGTGACTTAGCATCGTTGAGGACACGCTTACATTCATTACGGGCGGAGGCAAAGAGACGTCTATTGCAGTCAGACATGTTACTATGGAATAGGTGGAAGTAGTGGTTCCTATGGGCGATGGCGGCTGAGCAAGCAGCCGAGAACCAAGGGGAGGAGTGCGACTTGACCCTATATTTCCTTGATGGGATGAAAGCGTCGATTCCAGCTTTAACCCAGGAAGAGACCTCAAAGCACATTCTTGGACGGGGAGCTTAATGACTCCATCCCAGGGGACATCGCGGAGGAAATCACGGAACGCGTCCCAGTCAGCTTGTTGATAGTAGGACGAAGTTCTAATGATAGGAGGTTCTTTATAGTGGGGTGGAGTTGAAGGAGATGTTAACTGATACTACTGCATGATCAGAGTTACCAAGAGGGCAGAGTTGTGAGGCTCTGCAGGATTCGGGGATGGAGGTAAAGCACAGATCGAGAAGAGAGGCTTTACCTTCCCAGTTGAAGGCAAAACGAGTGGGGAAGTTAACTATCTGTGTGAGGGGATGGGAGATTGAAAAATTGAGCATTTGAATGCCTGCGTGGTCAGTAGTAGCATTCTTAAGCCACAAGGTGTGATGGGCATTAAAGTCACCAAACACAAAAATGTGAGCAAACGGGTGGAGGGAGAGAGCCTTGTCTATGCTGTCAGAAATGCTATCGATTATCTCACAGTCTTGAGAGGATGGAGAGCGGTAAAGGAAGAAGAGATAGATTACCGCATTGAGGAGAGAGAGTCGGAGACACATGTATGACTGGTCTGGCGATTCGAGAGAGAACTCTCTGGCCAGAGGGAGATGTTCCTTGACGTAGACACCAAGACCATGCATGTGGGTTAGAGAGTCTTTTCTGAGGAGAGGAAGATAGCCGGGGATCGAGAGATCAGAAGAGGGGATA
The DNA here is from genome assembly GCA_903632075.3 of Acanthosepion pharaonis. Classification (NCBI taxonomy): domain Eukaryota; kingdom Metazoa; phylum Mollusca; class Cephalopoda; order Sepiida; family Sepiidae; genus Acanthosepion; species Acanthosepion pharaonis. The sequence goes on along the minus strand of CAHIKZ030004103.1, from coordinate 4,075,392 downwards.
GACGAGAAAAGGTTTGTCTCACAGAGAGCCAGTATATCCAGGCCGTTTGCAGTGAGGAAAGATTCCAGACTGCAGAAGTTTATCCTAATGCCTCGGATGTTGGAGAATGAAATGTTGAGGGGTTTAGGTGGTTTTTGAAAGGCTGGTTTAGGGTTAATCTTTCGGTTTTTGTAACTCATATTGAATTTTGTTTGTAAGATGAGAAGGCCCGAAGTAAAAGAAACAGACAGTTTCGAACGTGATGCGGGCATAGACATGCGCGACATGGCACTACAAACACCCCGGTATTATACAACTGTTGATCAGAGCGACCGCTCAAGACACTACGCAAGAGTTAGGGCTCCTAACTACCAGTTGGAAACAGCAACCAGAGAACTGTCAACCGTGTACCCTCAAAATGAAGAGGTGATGCCACAAACTGCACACATCATGGGAGAAACAGAGCTGCACTAATACAGAGGCCGGAGAGAGAAAGAGTACCGGGAACCCCTTCCTAGACAAGAAACAAGGTGTAAGCCTCTACTCATGTCCAATAGAAGTGGGAGAATAAACTTTATACTGTAACAAAGGATGCTACAGGATTTTAGTTCAAAAGCAAGAATTTCAACATATTGAGAAATTTTACATATATATTTTTATATAAAGAATAACATAATTGTGAGATGTGCTACGTGGCTGGCTGAAATTAAGAAAACAGCTTACAAGAGGAAGAAATCTTCTCTGCTAGAGAGAAGTCCTGTTGTTTTCACAACTACATTCTTGGCATCATCATCATCATCATCATTATTATTATTATTTGACTTCCCTATGGTTGGTCAGAACTTCATTGACAATCCCTTTCTATACTGTTTGGTCCTGCATTGCTGTCTGCATATCTCCAATGTCCAACTCTGAGTCCTAAGCTATAGTGTCTGGTTAAGTCAATTTTTGTGAGAAGACACTTCCAGGAGGATACCATAGGAGTAAAGATGAGATGATTACCCTGTCTGCTCAGTGGCAGTAGTTGGTAAACTGTAATTGTTTTTGTTTGAGCTTAAGAGAGATTGGTCTCAGTTTTCCATAAATTGTGTCAAGCAGTGCATGGGATCTCCAAACGATGTTCTGAATTTTTCTAAGTAGATTTGTATATGTTCCATTCAGTCATCTTTCAAGATTAACAGATAATATCTGAGTTTCTGATCCATACAGTAGGACTGGTTCAATCAATGTTTAAGAGGTTTGGACTTTTAAGGAGGATGGAAGGTTCTAATGCCAAATCTTGTGAAGTTTGTTACACACATCCCATGCAAGAGCTTTGCATACAATTCTGAATTGTATATACAGATCAGCCATGATAATATAGTTAATGCATGTATTAGAGATCAGTTTATGTTGAAACTATATAGGTAGCTAATTGAGGTGTATCTGCTGAATTTAAATCATGAATACCTTAGATAAGGAGCACATGGGCATCATATGACTTCTTTTGGAAGGAATTTTAATGTTCATCCTTTGTATCAATGCTGATGACATAACTATTTACTCCTGTCTTAATGGTAAGTCTGATAGGTTTATGGGCTATCCCACTTGACTTTGCCAAAAAACAGTCACTAGGAGGTCACTCCTATAAAAAGATATGCATTTCTCTCCTTAGCCTCTTTTACAGCATTTTAGCTTCAGATGTAGTCACATGTCAGTAAAAAGTATCCCCACTGGGGCGCATTCATTTGCATGATTTTCTCTCTTGACTTTTGTACTTTCACACACACGTTACACATTCACAAGCAGATTCTTATTATAGCTAGTTTCATGCTTTTTTTTTCATTTGTCACATGTAATTCCTTTTGTAAATACATGCATTGTCATTTGTTTTATATTTATTGTTTTGTGTTACTCATTTTTTACTTGACCTTGTGGGGTTCAGCGTACCCGGATTAAAGGAGAATTTAATACGGGATACCCTGCCCACAAAATACAACGCAAATTTCAAGAAGAAACAACACGATAAGGAACGTTTATAAAAAATAGAACATTGTATATTTATTATATTGTGAATAGGGTAAAAAAGATTAATGTTTTAGTTCGTTTAAGCAAAAATGTGATTTTGATGAAAATGTCTGTGTTCGTTGTCTTTTAACAGAGTAGCAGAATAATGTCTGTTTCTTTTGTTTTGTATAGTTGTAAAATGAAAAAGGGGCGAGCAATTTAAGTTAAAAAAAAAAGGAGTGTGAATGTGGAATAAAGATGAAAGGAAAATGTACTTATGAATTGTTTTGAAGTCGGTTGTAAATTTGTTGTTGTTGTTGTTATTGTTCCTTCCTACTCCACTTTTCGGGTTGAGTCAGTGATGAAATTTACTGTCAATCTTCTGTGATCTTTTGCGCCCTTCTCTGACTGACTGACTGACTTGAAAACTCTGTATTTATTGTTGACTTTTTTTCACACTGGCTCGTTATCTTTTTTTTTTTGTTTAGCAAATCGCCTCCTTTCATTGGTCAGAAAATTAATTTCACACCTTATTGTGAAATCTGTTTTTGGTCGTTTTGATCCGATTTTGCGGGTGTGCAAATCTACTTTGTGTTTTTTTAGTCATTTGTTGGAATATAGGATTTGTATCCTATAAACTCACATCAAGTCCGACAATATTGGTTGTGGGATAAATTTTCCAGGAACCTGTAAATATTTACTATCCAAATTGTTGATTCCCACAGCATAATGGTGACTAAATATTTACTCAAACATACAAGCAACCTGTAACAGGTTCACTAAGGTCAAAATGGCAAATATGACCATCAATCTGTTGTTAATTGTGGCAAGAAATGGCTTGTTAATTTTAATGCCTTTAAAATGAAACTGCTTTCTTTAATCATCAGAGAGAACTCTTTTTGCCTTCCATCAGCATAGCTGATTCTAAACTCCTGGAGAGTGACACATTGCATATTCTTGAGCTAATGTTTTCCACTAGCATGAAGTGGAATGATTATATTGAAACAATTGTTAGATCTGTTGTTACGAAAGTTTGTTCACTGTGTTGTAAATCAGATTTTTTTTGTTTGAATCACTTCTTGCCTGGGTTAAGAACTTTTCAGGAACCCCTTGCAAAAAAATATAGAAGTAATTCTTCCTATCGTTGCTGAAAGTACACCAGATATAAATACAATACCTTATCACTTTTGTTGGAGGAACCCGTCCCTGATTTACCATGTTTTCAGGGGTGTAGCCATACTCACTATACTTGGTGAATTGCCAGTTTAGTTCATAGTTGTAGGTTTTGAATTAGAGTTGTTCTTCTCCTAGATCGGTTGCCACCCAAGGCTACAGGATCCAGTTTGTCCTGCTATTTATCTGTAGCTGGGGGGAGATAAGACAGATTCATACCTTTCCCAAGGGTATTTACATGTAAGTAAATGTCATGAACAGGACTGTATTTTATAATCTGAGTCAGTATCCATTACTCCACTGTGCCTCCATAGAAGCTATTGTTTGAGTGGGGATTTTTATACTGCTTACCTAGACTATGAAAATACTTTTGTTTTTCATAATTTTGGAGAGATTATATTTTAGAACTGCAGCTAATCCACAATTTTAAAAGTTTTGGAGTCAGTAATATAAGTTTTAGTAATAAAACTGATAAATATTGCATTGTACTCAAAAGAAAATGCAGAAATTAGAAAAAACTGTATTAAATTATTCATAAAACTGAATTAATAACAGTAACTAGCAATAACTGTGTAAATTTTTAGTGTACTTTTTAACCCATGACTATTCCCAGGATAGTTATAAGAAAAGTGGCACAATCTCTTTTAAAAATACTAAATAAAAGAGTTCCAGGGAGGGGGGGTCAATGATAGTCTTGGATACAAATGGGTGTCGATGTGTGAATGACACTTAAAATTTTGTTAGTGTACGTGTATGTTGCATTCACAAATATTAAGTACTCAAATCTTACAGAAACAGCAGCCGAGCCATTCCTTCTGGCATTTTCAAGCTTTTATATGGTGGAAGCTGATGCCAGTCATACAAACATAATCCTCAGAAAGCAGAAGAATTGCCCAAACCTGGAAGAATGAGGCAATTTGAGACTGATGCTGTTCAACATTCAGCCTGTAAATGCCTTGATTCATAATCCCCATGCTCATCTCTCACTTTGATGTTAGGAATTTCAAAATACAGCATTAGCTGTATTTAGGCTTGGTGTACTTAATATATTATTTGCTTGATTCATTGGGGTTATATAATATATTTTCTTAAATATATTTTTTGGGATAAATTCAGAACCTGATGATACTGGTTGGGGGTGGGGTGGGGATTGGCGGATGATTTTGAACCTGGTCCAAATTTCTAAACTTTTCATACATTTTAGTTAACATTTTAAGTGCCAACATCAGAGTGAGTTTTAAGGTTCAAAAATATTTTAAATGGCGGTCACTGGAGAAGGAAGAGAAACAAAAAGGGATCTCTGGTCGAAAAAGTTTGATGACCCCAGATCTAAGATGACCTCTCCACTCAAAACCTTCTCCGTATTACATTCATTTTTTGTCTCTCTATGTCCTACTTTCTGTTTCACTTTCAGTATTTGTAATACCAAGTGTGACACACTATACATAGGTACAAGTGTATTAATATATAAATGCCGACTATAAATACTATAAACTAGTTTATCATATCATCAAAAATGTTAAAAATGATAGTATATATAAAACTGATATTTTGTTAATAATAATAATAATGTTATAGACAAGTGTATGGTTGCAAGAAAGAAATACAACACCAGCAGAAATAGATTTACGTGATTTATTTCAATAGGAACGTGTGGGTTTGGGAAAGCTACCTTGTGGTATAGTTCATAAGCCGGCTCCTGATCTGGGTTGATCTCTCATAGTAGTTCTCACTGGTTGACATGGCGCTCTTCCTGCTGACTGCCCAGACTGACTGTGACAGATCTCTTCCCTGGCCTCCTGTTGACTGCCAGTACTTCCCTGTGTGACCCCTTTTATGGTGTTTTTTATGGCTGAACAGGCTCGAAAAACGACGCGAGTATAATTAGGAGGGAAGCATTTTTATTGGTCAAAAAATAGAAACATTTTAAAATATTATTTTATTTTTTGACCGGAACTTGTGCGTCGGGCCTATGCATAAACGACGATAATGGTCATTTTGTGACTGGGCCTTGTCCCGTTCACATCCGGCTCTCGCTCTTGAGTATGTTAGTTTATTTGCCTGCAAATCAGCCGAGATATGTCTTATTTTATTTTATAATAATAATAATATAGATGTGGTGCCATGCAATTAGAGAGAAAAAAATAATGTAATTGTGGTCACTTTCCATATGGTGACTATAATTACATTACTTTTTCTCTCTGATTGCATGGCATCTCATCTATTTCCAACTTCTGATATAAAAACTTGTCTCTTGAAACATCTTGTACTACATAAATCACAACACAGTAATAATACTAATAATAATATTCTAGCATTCATTAGAAGAGATCAGTTTTGAAATAATTTGCATAAGTCTGTTGTGCTTTGTTTAGGTCTGCAATTGCAGAGCACTTGATTAAAAACCATCAGTGTTCCAAGGCGTACTAAGGTGGAACTCAGAATTGAGACAAATTTGGTTATGTCTATTTAAAAAGAAAGAATGATAGCTAGGTCTTAATGTGATCTGCTTGTAAGTCTTGTGTGTTTGGTAAATTATTAATAACAATGTATTAGTTTTTCCATTATCTTTTTAGTCAGTATGTACATTTACTATTTTATTCCTTGATTGAGTTCTGATGAGCTGAGAAGCTACAACTAGTAAATTCTCAATACTTTTTCTTTCATATTAAATGTCAGTCTTTTTTTCTCTTGTTTTGACTACATTTTTTTACAATAATGTTCACCCTTAACAAGGCCCAAGAGATACATATTTTAAACATGTCTGTGTTATATGCCATTAATAACATTTTGTAAATATAATAATGATATTTTATTAATTCCCTTTGTATTTTATTGGTAGTCCCATTCAGAAACTTTTTCCCAAGAGCCACCATCCTGGATATGACAATAAACTCCACCCAGCAGCTAGGCCTCTGATCAGGTGGTATTGAGGAGTGTGGAACCACCTTGTAATTGCTGTTGTTCCCAGAGCGGTAGCATGTTAGGGTCCCAGCTATTGGCAAATAGTTAACCCCCAAAGTAGGGTTTAAACACTATTAAAGTATGAAAATAGATTTTTATAGTAAAAATACCAGTAATACATTTTTGAAAAAAAATATTACCATCAATACATTTTTAAAAAAATATTACCAGCAATACATTTTTGAAAAAAAATATTACCAGCAAACTTACTTTACAAAAATACATCAATAAAACCTGATCTACAAATTCATTTCTTACAAATACATATTCTATTCATACAAACCTATCCTAAAAATCTTGTTGGCATTAAATAACCCATTGAGGTTGATATACCATAAAATAAAATAAACCAAACCAAGAGCCATTACCAGTAACAGACTCCCAAAAGTACCCTCCCTGAACACTACAATCTTAACCTTTTTAAATCTAGTGTCAACCATTACCTATCATAGGCATCCTCATAATCTGCACTACCCACTTCACTGTCCTATGTTCATACAACTTCCTTCAGTAACCCTTTGAGTGGCTCTTGAGCCTTGAATTGAGTGAAAATTTAGTAAAAAAAATACTCCTTGGTTATTTATAACATATTGTACCTATATTTGTTATTTTCCATGCTTTTGGCTTTCAGTGCAACGTAATGATGTTTGTTTTTACTTATGTGGGTTGCAGATTGAGTATGTTTCAAGTTCTTTTCCTTCTGAACAATTACCTTTTTTTTGAAGTTCAGTTTTCTTTTGTGTAATTTTTTTATTTTGTATTTTCAGTTTTTATCTCTCTTAATAAATTAATATTCACCCCTAGTTTTCATCAGATCTACTGTTGACTTTCAATATTTCCTTTGATTGCTATTTCAATTTTTTTTATTATTGAAAGAAAAGTAAAACGGTATTATTAAATTAGGAATTTTCAAACAATCGCTGTTCGTTTTAATACGTTATACGAGTTCATATTCTCAAATAAATATGAAACTTTGAAACAGGTCGTAGTTAGTCAACTTAAATTGCCTGCTAGTCTACACAAATCAACTCTCTCGCCTCAAAGAGTAAATCAAAAGGGTAGAGATTAAAATAGACAACTAAAAAACTATGGCAGCGTCTCTTTAGTCAATGTATAAGTGAATAAGCCGTAGTTTTAAAACTAAAAGTACTTTTACTTCTCTTTCTCCTGTGCAAATTGTGAGTATCACATACTCATTTCTGAAAATATTTCAAATTAAGAAAAAAAAACGATCATAAACAAAATAAAGATGTAAAAGAAAAAATTATGCTTTAGGAAGGTTAAACTGTAAACGAAAAGTGAAAGAGGAGGAAGTGGCGTGCAAAGACAAATTGCCACTCTAGCGACGCCAGCCTAATAAGATGCGTGCGCAGCCGGAAGAAGTAAATCGGTCGGAGGGACGTGTACCACTAAGAGGAGAAGGATAATCATCATGGTATAAGCGGCTATTTCCGGCTTGAAATTACGTAAGTAGTCTTTGCAGTGAATGGGTTTCTTTTGCTTTAATGCTTCTTAGATATAAAAAAAACTGTATTGTCAATATAATTTGAAGAAAAACGGAATTTATGTTTTCATTTACCAACAGGATAGAGAAAGTAACGGAAAATAAAAATAAGAAAAAAGGAAGGGTAATGAATTGAACGTTTCTTTCGAATTCGAATTTAATTTTTTACTTTTTAAATTTAAACTCTTGTCTTGTAATACTTTTCGTTTAGATAGTTAAAAAACACCTTAGTGTTCGTCTTTTATATGTTGTAAAAAGACTAAAAAAAGATATTTACATTGTTCGAGTTTTAGTCGTAAAACATTCAAATGCTTCTACAAATTTAAAAATCCTTAAAAAAAGTATTTAATTTTTCCCCTCGTAATAAAATTAATGAAGCCATATTTTGTAGCGATACTTGTTATAGAATAACTTATTTTAAAATTTAAAATAATTGCTTCAATGTGATATTTTTTCTTCGTAAAATGCTGTCAGTGTGTATCGATTTGGCCAACATACACTTGCTTGCTTGAACATTTTTTTTTTGTTCACCTGATTGGACGTAGCATTTGATTTGAGTCAAATGATTTAACGTTATTGAACATTCTTCTATATTTGAACTTTATATACGAGTCAAACAAAGATATTTTTTCTAAAATTTACTTGTACTAAGTTATATCTCCTCATTGACATTTTTTGTCGATTTTGTCATCTTCGTCTTCAATCTTCATCTTAGCTAATGTCACTCAAAGATTTTTTCTAGCTTTGAAAATACCCTACACTACACACGCGATGATTGACTGATGATATTGGCGAACTTGCCCTTCTTATTTAACAACCAACTAAAATGAATGTTATTTGGTTTTCTTTGATTTGGCTTTTAAAATCTTATTTTATTATTTTTTTAATGAAGAGACCAGAAAAACGTGTTCAACCTCGCTACATCTTCAAGTCAAAATTACAGATTTCATATTCTCCAGGATCAATTTTTTCTTCTTCTAAATAAAATCGTAATTAACGAACAGTAAATTAATAATTTTTTCCATTAGTTTACTTAAAAAAAAAACAAAAACAACTGTCCTCCACACTCTCCATTGAAAAAAATCGTGCGTAGTGTAAAAAAATGATATTGCTTAATAAAAGCAACCGAAAATTAAATTTGAATTCACACACTCGTTAATATTAATTGCTGTGGTAAAATAGCATACTTTCCTATTTAGTCTGAAGAGCTACAACAAAGTACAAAATTTCATAACATTGTTCATTGTTGGATTAAAAAGATAGTAAATTTTATGTAAAATTACTGGCGTGAAAGTAAATTTTTAGCGCAGTATTAAGTTATCCCCCTTGTTTTTTGTTTTTTTTAAATAGGCATTTAAAAAGAATAAGATTATTTATTTACAAGAATAATTTTATATTTACGTTATTCTAAAAACAGGCGAATAAATTTATTGAAAAAGAATGAGTATTAATGCATGAAATTTAAAAAAAAATCTTTCAGTTATTTTCAGTACACAAAAATAAATGTTTTTAATGAATATCTCAATTATCGACATAGTGAATGTATTATGTGCCTCGAAAGCAATAGATATTCTCTTATGGAGCATTGCAGAAATATGCCCAATCCTCACTTGCCTTTGTCTATGCAGCCTTAAATGTGATATATTTATTTTTTACCTTCAACTCCTTTCCCACAGACAAAACGTCACGGGTCTCTGTCTACTCTATTCGCATAGCAAGTGTTTTGCCTACATTCCTTCATTCTACCACAGCCATGATCTTTACAGCTAGGATCTGCTATGCCACATACACAAGGATGAATCCTCCTCGTTTACTTTGTATTCCATTAGTGAGGAGAAAGTTCTACTTTGACAAATTCTTCCCAAGAACTGCTGCTTTGTAGAAAGACTCCTGGTAGGATGTTTTCCCAATCACTAGTCTTAAGGCTATACCATGTTGTAACACCGATTCTTGCATGATCACCGAAGTTAAGCAAGGTGGAGCCTGGTCAGTACCTAGATAGGTTACTGCTTGGAAATACCAAGTGCAGTAAATGTGGATGTGTAGCTGGTGTAATCTATAATGGCTGGGAATTTGAACTTGGACAGCTGAGTTCCAATTCCATTCCTGTTCATTATATTTACTTACATGTAAATACTCTTGGGAAAGGTATGAATCCACCTCTTCTCATCTGTGGGTTGTAGGACTTGCATCAGTAAATCATTATTATCCCCCCACCCCAGTCTACAATCTAAAAATATTTTCTAGATTTAAATAACCTGCAAAGAATTAAGCTGTATATAAAAAATCAAATCAGTCAATCAACCCAATTACTACAGTCTTGGCCTCTTCAAGTGTAGGGTTAACCATTATCTTTTCTGCATAACCACACAAATTTCACTTCTTGCCTTTTCTCACACTCATACAGCACCACACAGTAACCTTCTGCCTTGTACTGAAAATTAGTATAAAAATCACAGTGCTCAGAAATAAATTTATAAGTAATGGATTGAAAGCAAAGCAATACTCATAGCTTTCTTGATTCACTTTGATTGAAAGGCATGAAGCCAACTCTTTTCCCTCCAGCCATAGATTAAAATAGCTTGGGCTTTCTAGCTATGGGTGGCTGCTAGTCTAAGAAAAGGATCACTCTGAATTCAAAACTGTGTTGAAGGCACTCCACCATCTTTCCCATAAAGTCATGGCAGTTCACAGATAAAGAAATCGAATTTGGGGAGAGCTGTGATTGCCTACATCTTGAAGGGACTCCAATTTAAAAAAAAAATTGGATTGATATGCTTTAAATGTAATCTTTTATATAAGAATAGTAAGTTTGTTGAATTTTGTGTATTTTCACAATAGTGACACTAATACAAATAATTTCTAATTGGGGGTGTATATTGGTATTTAACTTACCTCACTGTCTTTTGATTCTCTCACCCCTTATTTTCATTCTTTTTCTGTATTTCCTTTCTTCCTCACAAAGTCTTGTTGAAATATGCATTTGGCAGCCTTAATAGGAATTTGAATATACAGTTAATTTTAAGTCTAGAGGTTCATTCCTAACTTCAAAATTATGTACCTTTTAAGTACCAGGAAGGTTGGGTTTGTTTCTCCAATCAGTACCTCCAGTCCATTTAAAGTATTCTTACTTGTGTAAGCTTTTTTTCTTTTCCGTTTCTCTAGAGATTTTATTTCTTTACCACCTTTTAATTTTGCTTTTTGACTCTCTCGAAAGAGTGTTGGGATAATAGCCAACTTTATATACTCTTGCTTCTAATTAACTATTGCAAATAAATATGAATAAAACAAGTGGAACTAAAAACTTTCAGCATGTTAAACTTTATCCTCTTGACAATACGTATTTCATTGGTTATCAGTATAAGAAAAAAAATCTGGCAGTCTCTAATCTTTGTGTCTGCAAAAACCGGAGTGTCAAAAGGAGAGTTTTTCCTTTAACTGCCATTATTTTAACTACCTTCGCTTCTTGGCAATGTTTATTGTTTTAAAGTGATTATGAGAATTATAATAAAATCTAAACATATTATGAAAGTAAATTTATACATGTTTTTGTTCTTGAGAATTTACAACAAAAATATTAAACACTATTTATTTATTAGATTGTTTATTTACGAGGATAATTTTATATTTACAGCATTCTAAAAATTAATACAATTGTATTAAAACTAATGTGATGCAATACTTATCATTTACCAATTTATAAAGAAATAAATATGAAAAACATTTTTTATTCATAAATTTATAAACATTTACTAAATTATTAAAATATGTGAACCAATTATAAGGAAATCCCTATTACTTACCATTTTATAAAGTTCAAATCTATTGGCAATTAGCAAATAGAGTAAATAGGCTATCTAATAAATGAACATTTTATTGACAATTCTCAAGAACAAAGAAAATGTTTAAATTCACTTTCATATGTTTGTTTTTATTACAATTCTAGTCATCACTTTTTAAAACTATAAACATTGCTGAAGAGAGAAGTTAGTTAAAATAATAGTGGTGTCAAGGGAAAAACTATCTTTTTGGCACTTTTTTTTTTTTTTCAGACATGAAAGTTAAATATTACAAAAGTAATTTTTCTTAAAATTATGCTATTTGATATTTTTAGTATTTAATATAGGAGTTAATTGTATAGTTTAATATTATTTACATTTATATTGCTGCAGTTGTTTTAATTTATTCTTTATTTGCCCAAATAATTATTTGAACACTATTATTGTTGAATCAACTTGGTGAGAACTTACTACAGACCAATTATTTTTATTTTCAAAAAATAAAAACAAACAAGAAATGTGCAGTTTGTATTGATAAGTTTTAAAAATATTTTAATTCAATTTTGAATTTATATTTTCTTAATTTTACTGGTTCTTTAAAATTTTTTCTGTTTTTCTTTTAAATTATAGCTTTTTTTACTTTTTAAAAAAAAAAGAAAAAAGTATTTTGGCATTTCATTGAACCTGCCTATATTAACATGCTCTATATGTTAAGTTTCACTGTACCTCATTATGAAACTGATTATTTTGGGAGATGAAATTTATAATATGTATACATTATAAAAATTGTACATTCATTAAATTTTTAAAGGATTAAAGGATTTATTTTTAATCCAACATTCATAACATATTACTTCACATATTATTAGAGTGGACACTTGGTATTTGAAAGAGACACCTCATTATTATTTATTATCAATGTGTATTATGTTTATAGGTCTGCACATTTGAGAAATCTTAAAGAAAATGTGTTCTCCAGCAGGAATTGAACCTGTGTCCCCTTTTGTAGAGGGAAGCCACCATTTAAGTTTGATTGTGTGCTTTACTGTAAGATTTGCTTACTGTAATATTCTTTGTGGCTGAGCAATAATGTCACAAATTCCTTTCAACTCAAAGGGTAGATCAGAAGCCAGTCTGGTACAGTAAGTGTTGTGAAACACTGTCTAGTCTCACAATCAAAAATTCAGTCAGGGATCAGTTAATAATTTGAGTAGATAGCTCGTGGAATGACTGTTCTCATAAAGTCCCTCTCACAAAAAAATAGATAAGGAGGGAGAGAAGGCAGGCCTTAAGTAGCAAGGTGGCAGACCTGTGCATCCCACTCCTGGTAAAAAGATTACAAAAACTGGTGCTTGGAGTGGCCTCGCTTTGAAAAAAAATGCTATGGCCACACTTTAAAAAAAAAAAAACTTGACTGCAACCCCACACACAGGTAATTTCACTTATTTTTCTACAATAAAACACACTGGAGAAAATGACAGTTTCCCTTACAAAGGGGGATATCATCAATCCTTGCTGGAGAACACATTTTCTTTAACTAGGATCTCTTGAATGTCCACAGTTGTAGGCATAAAACACAGTCTAATAAATGAAAATAAGATGTCTATTTCAAGTATGAATTGTCCACTATAATAATATTTGAAGGAATATTCATTAACTCTAAATTTTACCTGAGAAAATAATGGTATTTTTGGCAAACTTTGATGTATGTGCCCACAAAAAAAAAACTATCAAAAGTACTGTTTTTCTCATGAGACCGCTTTTAACTACCTTCACTCTTTACCAATGTTTAGTGTTTTAAAATTATAATAAAAACTAAACATATGATAAAAGTGAATTTATACGTTTTTTTTTTGTTCTTAAGTATTTACAACAAAAATATTAAATGTTCTTTCTTAGATTGTTTATTTACAAAAATAATTTTATATTTACAACATTCTATAAACTAATACAATGCAATATTTATCATTTATTAATTTATAAAGAAATAAATATGGAAACCATTTTTTAATCATAAACTTATAAACATTTACTAAATTATTAAAATATGTCAATCAACAAAAAGGAAATCCTAATTATTTACAATTTTATAAAGTTTGAATAAATTGATAATTGGCTGATGTTTTGTCATACATTCCAATAAATAATATGTTTATTTTTTATGTCAATTCTCAAGAACAAAGAAAATGTATAAATTCAATTTTATATGTTTTAGATTTTATTACAATTTCAATCCTCACTTTTTAAAACAATAAACATTGCCAAAGAGTGAAGGTAGTTAAAAAGAAGAAAAAAAAAAAGTGGTGTCATGACAAAAACCATCCTTTTGACACTTTTTTTTTTTTTTTTTTTTTTGGGCACAAAGGTCCATGTTTGCTGTATTTTTTTACTTATTTTAATTTTTGATAGATGAAACCTTTTTGGTTATGCTGAGAACTTTTAAACACCCCCTTTGTAATTCCTTGTTCAGGAATATATTGTGGTCTGCTAGAGAAACTGGTTTAATTTGGTTTATTTAAAAAGATTAAATTCAGCACATCTTTGGAAAATTAATCTGACCAATTGTTGCATGAAGAACACATTTTCATTGTTCATGTGTTTTGTGTCCTATAATTTTCACTGTAAACTTACTAATTAAAATTATTCATAGTATTAGATGCTATTGTTTCATATGAAGAGTTATTTAAGCTTAGTAATTTTATACTTCTCTTTTATAATGATACCTTTTTGTAATGAGAAGTCAGTATAATTTTTTTTTTTTTCTTTCAAATTTGATTTTTTGTTTAATCATTCATTTATTTTATTTATTTTCAGAATGCAAGATCAGTTTAAATGACATAATGAGTGCTGACGAGTATTTGAGTAACCCATTTGCGGCCCTTTTCCTTCCTGGAACTCAAACTGCCCAGTTCAATGGCCAGGGAGGAGTGAATAAGGAAGATGAAAAGAACAGTGAAAATGAAGCAAGTAAAAATCTTGTAAGCGAAAAAATAAAGATCAATGGCTTAATAGAAGAAATATTCCTCATTACTCTGGATTCAGGTCAGTGGCTTTTATGATGATAATAAATGGATAAAATAAGAAGGAAAAGTGATACAGTTTAAAATTTGCTATAAGGGAAGAGTGCTCAACATTAGAGGTAGAGAGCATTTATAAATATAGACTAGTGTATGAACATAGGAATCAACACTGCATGGTGACTGTCAGTCAGTTTGATGTGATCTGAAGATTTTATCAAGGTATGAAACTGATAATCACCATGCTGTGTTAGATCCTATGTCCACACTGTTTATTTACATGTGTATGTATACACACACTCTTTATTGAGTTTTTTATTTTTTTTTTTTTTTTATTCAATTTTTCAAATGTTTTTAGTTTTCCTTTTTTATGGGGACTAAGTAAGTAAAAAGATTATTGTCCCAGGCACTTTTGGCACATTCCATTAGCCATTTTTAAGGGGTTCATTGTTAAGGTGTCTTCTGTGTTCATGTTCTAAGGTGTATTCTGTAGAAGTAGTAGTAATTCTAAGTCATGCTTGATGGTAGTAGTAATTCCATATTTGGGCGGGTGGCAGTCCTTAAAAGACTGTTAATGTTTTTCCTGTTCTCAAATAGGATAAGGTTGAGACACGGCTTAAATTGTTTTATATAAAGTGCTTTAATTATCATCTGACATTTGTTTTAGGTACATTTAGAAAAAAGTAAATAAAAAAAATCTTATAAAAATTTCCTTGTTCGTGACCTTCAATGAAACCTGTATAAAAGAAAGATTGCCCAAATATATATGATAAAAATATAGTTTTATAGGTAAAAGTGCACAGTATCAGGGATAGAACGTGTAAATATACAAGTGAACACTGAGGTCAGCAACAAGTGGTGACAGGGGATCTGTTTCATAGTTGAACACAATCTTCAGATCTGGAGTTCAAGCATGAAAGATCGTCACCACTCTGTGTTGCTGTGTTGACCTCAGTGTCTACTATATATATATATATATATATATATATATATGGTCAAGGAGGAAAAAGAAATTTTTTTTTCTCTTTTTCTTTTCCTTTGATAGATGATTAACATGAATGAAAATGGGGATAAGTGTAATCAGAATATGATATTTGAGTGTTTCTGTGTGTGTGTGTGGTTGATATGTCTTGGTGGGAGGGATCAAATTGGTATTTACCACTTCATACCAAGCACACCACCATATTCCTGATAAAATAGAAATTGTGGATGAGTTTGCTTCCTTTTTTATGGAAGAGCGCACATTGCTGGTGAACCAGAAGTCTTCCAGCATTGGACAATAAATTGCCAAGAAGAGTTGGATGGCGTGTACTTCAGATGATGAAAAAAATTGTAGCTGACAAAAGGTACACAAGTTGATACTTGATCAGTATTGGCTGAGTCACTGTGGAGAGTGGGTATGATGTTGAAAGACCCGAATTAGGGTAATGAACCTTGGTTAGAAACATCACTGATGATGTTTACTAAAGCATCCAATAGATGTATTTTATGAAAAATAAAATTCTAAAATTTCATCTCTATGTGTACATAATCCATCATTTTTTTGTGGGGGTACCATGGTATTGTATAAAGTTTTTCTTGCTAAAAAACACAAAAGAAAGTCTTTACTTCAATATTTATATTAACTCTTGTGTGTAAAGAAAAAAAGTAAAAACATAGCTGTTTATGTAACCCATGATATCACAGTATTTCTTAAACAAAAAGATGAAAACTTTCATTTAATATAATGATTTACACATATACAGAGAGATAGTAAATTTTGTTTGTTAGTGAAGAAAAAGAAACAATAGTGGTTGCATTTTAGCCATGGCAGCATTTGAACTCAGTATATGCACACACAAGACTCCATCATTTTCCCCACTGTTGCTGCCTGTTAGTTTTTATCAATACTTCCCAACTTTTTTTAGCCATTTTCTACATTAACAAAGGAAATATGGCAGTATTGCGATAAATGATATTTAAGTATTGAGCTTTAAAATTTTGAAACTCAAGTTGATTTTTGTTCATTAAAAATGAAATCTTTTTTTTCATTTGACCCTAAGCAAAGTAGGAATGGCACTAGTACACAGGAGGTTACAAAGAGTGATGGAGAGAGAAAAGACTGGGTATAGGGGAGGACTGAGGAAAGGATAAAAACTGACCGGATTTCAAGAAAATAGAAGATGGTGATTGACATTGCATTTAAATTTTTGAAGATTGTAGTTATCAATGAAGCATGGAAATAGAAGGGAAGTGTGACAAAAGAAATCTGTTGGAGTAGAAGTGGCAGTTACATTTACCTAATTCAACAGTAAATGGGTAGGACCTAAATACCTATTTAGTAGCATGCTTAAACACATGTAGTCTAGGCACCAGGTGGAAAAAAGCTCATCAGAGCAGTTGCCATGAAAATATTTCGGGGAAAAGACAGATGAAATCCATATTACATTGGTGAGAAAGTGACTGAAGTCAAGATGTCTGGATCAATTGCAGTTCCTGTTTCGGATAAAAATTTGTCTCATTTGTAATTAATACGTGCATTACTAACATTATGTGACTATGTAATGTTGTTTAGTCAAATCTATTGTTTCTTTAAAGAAGTGTGCAGGAACTTTTTGTTTGGAGACTTTCATATTGTATATACTATGTCAAGGATGATTGGAGGGCAACAGATTTTTTGCTGCTGCTACTATCTAGGCATGTAGTCATGAGTGATATCTTTTCAAGTACTCATTCTTTTGGTTGTTTTGACTGTACAATAGTGTAGGGAGAAGTGGGTTCTTGCCTTTCTCAAGGGCATTAACATCAAGTGAATATAGTCTCAGCCTTTTTGGCTGTAATTTTAATTTATCTGGTACACTTTTATCAACTGTTTGCTATCTTCTGAAAGAAAGACTTTGTTTACATTTTATACATGTACACACATACACTCGCATTCTCCTCCCTTTTCTTTTTTATTTTTTTTTAGTATAAAATACATTTCATAAAAAAAATAAAATGCACAATTTCTATTCAAAAGATCATTACTTAAACAAATTTTGAATGAATTTCAGTACTATATTTATTTTAATTGCTTATATATCTATACTGATTTTTGACATTATTATTAAAATGGTTATATTTTTTTCTCTCTCTCAATTTCAGATGGTTTGGTATTAAGTCCACGAATTCACATGGAGGATATGGGAAAATTACACAGTTACTTAGATTTTGATATCCTTGATCAGGTTTGTTGTTTTTCTCCCCGCCGCCATAATTTGACTTTAAGCTCTGCAAAAAAAAAAAATCTCATTGATTCATAACTTATCCTAGCTCCAGTTTTTTTGAAAATTCAATTTAAGAGATTATATTTGTGAGATTGTGGATTATATTAATAGCAAAAGGATAATCTTATTTACATTTCAGATGATGGGTCCCCTGTCTACTCCTAACAATCTCTGATTAATTCCAATATTTCTTAGTGCTGAAAAAAAAGATTTGCAGATTGTTGTAAGGACAAAAAGCATTACACAAACTTTTTCATTAAAATTGTTCTTGATATATATATATAAAAAAAAAAATAAAATTTATATATTTATATCCCATATATATATATATATATATATATATATATATATATATATATATATATATATATATATATATATAGTGTAACCCAGATATAAGAGAGTTGTTGGGACCGTGAAGAAGTCTCTTATATCCGGTTTAATCTATTTATATACATTAACACAGGCTCTAATTTGGGACCAGAGAAAATCTCTCTTATATCCGGGTTACACTGTGTGTGTGTGTGTATGTATATATATATATATCTATATCTTCTAAAGACTAAAGAATTTATGAGTTTGGTATTTATTAATTCAGCAGATCTTTTACTTTAAATGTTATTTTAGTGAATACTCATATTTGAACTGACGTACTGTTTATTAAACAGGATATTTATTTTTGTCTACCCGCCTGAATGTTCAAGAGGTCTTATTAAAGAAAAATATGCACTCTCCGGCAGGATACAGACTTGCATTTCATCATCTACTAAAAATAATGTTTAAAGTGATAAAGATCTGTTGGATAAATAAATTAAAAAAAATCCATTACTTCTTTAGAAAACTACTTTGTTTATGTTTGGATATGAAACTGAGCAGATATGATAATTTTGAGCCATTTATAACTAAAGGGGTTTCACTTAAAAGCACTGTTCCGACCTTGCTTGATCAGCAAAACTTATTTGTGACCAAGTCTGTTAAGATGCATCAGATCTAATGATGGTCTCCCTCTGCCCAGAGACACACAGGTTTGAATCCTGCTGCAGAGCCTATATTTTTCTTTCTTGAATATTCAGGCCAGTAGAAAAAAATAAATATACTGTTTAATAAATAAACTGAGCATCTACTCAAATATGAGTAACCTCTAAAAATAGATTTTAAAATTATATATATATATATATATATATAATTAATTAATTAATTTGAATAAAATTTACCACTTAGATGATTCATGTTACCTTCAGAGTTTCGTAGACAGACCTGTTCATCCACTCTTCAGGGGGTATCAGCAATTTACTGCTTGAATTTGTTTTTTTCTCTTCTTTTATGCACATTAACACTGGTATGAGTTTTCTTTTGTATTCTCTGTTTTTTGTGTGTGCTTATCTGTGTGTAGTCATGTGCTTGTTTGTGCATTTGCTTGTGTGCATGGATGTGTCATGATCATGTTGCCTCTTTTTTTTTTTTTTTTTCTCCCTACACTTGCTCATTTTGCCCTTTTCCCTCTTTTTGTTGTCTGTAGCTGACTTAGCCTACATTATTTTTTTGTCTTAACAATTCATCCCTGAAGATTATCTTGGATGAGATTGAAAGTACTTGAGAAAATTAATAAAATAGTATATTAAAATGTATTCTTTTAAAGGATCCTTTTTTTTTTTTTTTTTTTTTTTTTTTTGATTGACATTTTTTTAGATAAATACATTGGTACCTTAAAATGAAACAAAGTTAAGGTTATAAAACTTTAGTTAAGAAGGTATTTATAGAACATATTTGTATATTTGAGGCTCTCTCTCTGTCTGTCTATATATATATATATATATATATATATATGCACGCAGTTTGGTACTACCATTATTTCAGATGTTTGATAGTATCTTGGGCATATGTCTTCCTGATGGATAAATGGATATTACTCTATACCATTATGCTTTTTGATATGTTAGTGTTGTTTAATGGCAAAAGACAAATTTATTGCTCTTTGTATAGTACTGAATTCAAGCTAGCACAAGATGACCTTGCTTTTCATTATCTAGGTTATTTTTGTAAAACCTGTAATATCCATATGGTATTATTTTCTTTGTTGTTCATTAGAAGCTGTACTCTATATAAAGGTGGCATTCTGTTACTTTATACTTTGTTGTAATCATCTGTATTATCCCATTACAGAAACCCTTATTGTTACAATTTTGACTATTCATTTGAATAACATGATCCAATCATATATATTACTGAGTGAATCTAATATTATATTAGGTAATAATGCTGACATGTTCTTGACCCGACTAAGAAGCCCTTGGAAAGAAAAAAAATAGTATTTGATGTTTGGCTATCGAGTCAGATTTTGGGAAGAGGGCTGGATTTTTCAGTATTTCCTCTTCATAGATATTTTTATTTTTTCTAATTTGTTTTTAACCTATGCATTACCTTTTGAGCTTCAAAAATTTAAATGCAATGTCAATCATTATCTTCTGGCTTAATTCTTGTTCTTTTATTGTCCTCTCTCCTTAATAGTAGTTTTACTCATATTCTCTAACACTTGGTAACCCCCTTTCATTATGGTGGCTTTATTGCCTTGCTTGTAGTGAAATGACTAAAAAAAAAAAAAATACTAGTTAGTTTTGTGCACTCGATTAATATATTAATATATAAACTTAGCCTATATGTGCTGAAACAAGTGCACTAGTCATAATAAACTTTTTCTTTTATTTCTTTAACTAGCTTTTCATTTCCTTTTATTTTTAACTTTTTTGCAATAAGCAACAAAAATGTGGAATTACAACTTCTGAAACAAACATTAATAAACAGTTTCACTAATGACATAGATAAACAAACCTTTAGAAAAAATAAAAAAGTAACAATAATACAAATAAAGTAAAAAAAAAAATACCTTAAACTATTTTACAGAAACTGAACTACTCAATAACCACAAAAATTATAAGAAACTTAATACATTGGCTTGTATCACCTGTCAGTAAGAATTAAATCTCAAACATGATCACTACCAATGATACCAAAAAAAAAAAACAAAAAAAAGACATTTGAACTTCAACAAACCAATATTGTGTATGAATTCACTTGCCCACTTGGAGAATGTCTCTCTAATGATAACAATTCAAACAGCATGCATTGTGGTTAAACAATCACTACTGTACAATACTGCCATTTATCTGATAATAGGTGAGTCGAATTGCACATCACCAACCAACACAACATATCCTTACCAATGACACAAAAATACTATATCACATAAACTGGAGAAAAAAAACAAACTACAAACACTAGAAGACATAACAAACAACCTACCTAAAATCAATAAAATTTCATTAAATTTAGGAATAAACATAGAATATTTCACAACTATGACCAATAATGATGTTAAATGAAATTACTGCACAAACTGATGTGTGAAGGCATAGCACTTAAAAATCACCCAAGAAGCACAATCCACTTTCACTGACCCAACCCTATCAACACAAAAAATAAAACTAGTTTATAATGGTTTATGAAAATAGAAAGTGCTCAGCAGACATTTGAAACCAAAAATATAGTGTGAACTAGAGGAAAATCTTTTTTAAAATGTAAAACAACTTTTTTTGCTCTTTAACCAAACTTGCATAAATGCCCGAATTCCTTTTACATTATATAAATACCACACTTTTTATACTTTTAGTTAATAATTACAATGTGTCATCTAAGAAATTTAGATGACTTAAAGCTATTGCTTATTTTTAGATATAAACAATGACTTGGATATAGTATGACTGCTTGGCTATTTTTATAGCTTAATCAGTAAGGTCATGACTTGGTCAAATTAGCTCTGAAGGATAAGTGATGTGAGTTCAAATCTTGAAAAGAACTTAATCATTTCTGATCCAGGCTGCTTAACTAATCCATATCCTCCTTGTGTTAGTTTAAAATGACTCTATTTTCTTCCACGTATCTAAACTGTAATTATAAAATATAATTTTGAAAGTGAATATTTCACTGAAATATGTTGGAAAGTTTTCATCTGAAATCAAGAAAATAGGTTTAAGAAAAATTATTGCACTATATGTGCAAAAAAATTGTGTGTTAGTTTAAAAATGCTGCTAGAAGGATATTAGTTAATGGTTATAGAATATAAAAACTATTACATTTGCAATAAAAACCAATGAAAATGACATAAAAAAAAAAAAACTTGTCAAAAATTAAGGATATTACTTCATCTTTAGGATTAAGAATAAATTTCCCTTTTGTAGTTGTAAAAATGACAGGATTTTGAAGTCAAAGTATAAAAACATACCAATGCTAAATTGTTTGAGGCATAATTTTCTACTTTTACCTCATCCATTATTATATTATTGGTTTTTGTGTTTGTTTTTTATGTAGGTGAATTTAAAAATATTAAGTAATAAAATTTAAATATAGGAAATTATTTTGCTTATTAAGTAACACACATACACACAGTAAAATGAAATAATAAAATGACTGAAGTAAAAGATTGAAACATTTGTCAAGTAAAAACAAATATTTATGAAATTGGAATATACCAGCTTTATATGGTTCCAGTTACTAAATCTTTTAACATTTGTCAAAATACATGCATGTAAAAAAAAAAAAGAAAAAAAATTATAATGAATATTGATATGTTCTCTTATAGATAGTTACAAATATACAGAAATTATGGAAAATATAATCCAATCTAAAAATTGGTGCAACTATTCTAAAAATGAGTGCATTACTAAAAAAAAGCCATGGTAAGACTTCAAAATAGACTAATATTTATTGTTAAATTTCCATTATTCTTAAAAAAAAAAAATTAAATCTAATTTTTTCTTTGTGTGTCTGGAGTTAGTGCAAAAATACAGTTGTTTTAACTTTTGATTGATGTATAAACCCCTTTTATTTGTTGAAGGCTGTCTTTGAGCGCCTTATGATGGACAATCTAAATGAGAGCTTGGTTGGTTGCCAAGTTGATATGAAAACTTCTCATCAACACCAGCATACACAGGGAATTAATGATGCAACTGAGGTCAAAGTACTGCACTATTTATTTAGTTGTTACCTGAGAGCAGCACACTTGTTAATTGATCCCCAGGTAAGTTCTAGACTTGTCTTTGTTTTCATCTTTGATTTTAAAATACATCTTAGCCTAGCTGTATAAATATCTAGATATTATTCTTTCTTTAATTTTTAAAAATAATTTATTTTTTTTATTTCATTTATTTATTTTTTTTTTTTTTACATCTTTTGAAAAAAAATTTATTTCTTTTTAACAGACAATTTATAAATATAGCTGTGTGTTATGAATTCCTTTTTCAGTAATCATAAGTATGTGAGATAGAAAATACTTTTGTTTTTCAAAATGTAACAATATAACATTTTGTTACAACTACTGACTTTAAATGAAATGATACTTAGTGTGGTAATGATAGGTGTTGATAAATTAGATGAAAATTACATAAAAAATATATGTAGGTTATTAATCGGCAAAATTTTATATTCAACTTTTTTTTCCTTTGCAATATGAAAATGTAATCTATCATTATTGTGATATTACTCTTCTAAAATCAGTGTAATTTTTATCCCTATTTTTCTCTAATGCCTATTTTTTTTTTTTTCTTTCAGAATTCAATTTGGAAAAATTGCATCAGTCAGTGTCAGGATGTGATTTTAATGAATGCCAAAACTTGTCTTCAACAATCAGAACTTGTGCCTATGCAGAATTTGCACAATCAATTCATTGATATTTTCTTTGATAATTATCAGACAGTATTAGGTAAGTAGAAATGCTTAACTTTTTTTTTTTAATGTTATTTATTTAGATTATTCCATTTTTATGAAATGTAATTTTCTCTATCTGTTAACAAAACAAGCAATAAAATCATTTACCATTTTTGTTTACAGGAGACAATTGTACAGTGATGTTGGATTTTTTTACCCGACTTGCTGTTGAAGTAGATAAACACAAGGAAGATGGTTCAGTGAAAGAATCATTTTGGCCTATTTTAGACACAATCCAAGAACACTTGAAGGATCTGAATCTAATGCATGTTGCTCTTTTCAAATATTTGGATCTGCTTATGTTTTTTTCGAGGACAGAACCTCTGGCTCTGGTCAGTTATTTTACCTTGTCATTTTCAATATGGAATGGTGAATGTTCAGATTTTTTTTTTTTTTATCCAGGTGGTTCGCCATCTTAGTTGTTTGATAGTTTACCTGTAAATCTTCGAAAATGAAATTGTCAGGTGTAATTTCAAATTACATATGTTTCTAAAAGTGTAGGGTATGTAAAGGATAGCAACTTGGAATGAGAAAATGGTGAGCTGAATTTAAATTTCAAAAGAGTTCATCACATTCATTTACATGCAAATATCTATCTCTTCTTCCTCAAGCTATAGATTAAATAGCAGGACTTGTATAAGGAAAAATCATTGTCATCACCCAAAAGTTGTTAATGCAATATTTACTTGAAAAAGAATTATTCTCAAAACCCAAAATATGTTTGGCTTTAAATCACCGACAAATGGTTGATAAGCTGTTAAAAAAAAATACAATCAATTTTAAAAGTGTAATAATATTGTTGATATTACTGGATGTAAATTTTGTCTCTCAGTACTAGCATTATGTTGGGGTTCATTATTCTCATGTTTACAAAATGTATTTTACCCCACCCCTCCTCCACAGCCACTCCACTTCAAAATTTGAATTAAAGCCAAAGAAAAGCATAATTCTTAAATAGTGTATTTGTATCTAATGCAATTTCATGTATATAAGATCCATCTCCACATTTTGATGTAGAATTTTTTCCCCTCAAGACAAGTTGTCTTATTGTAGGAATGATTTTATAGGCTAATATAAAGATGGGACTTTGCTAATTTTTTTTACTAAGAAAGAATAGTAAAGATTGTTTCTGTGCTTAGCTTTCCAGTTTTGCTTTTGATCTCAAATCTTTTGTATTGTGTACAGAAAAATACAGTAGTTTGATTGCTGACAACGTTTTTGTGTGTCAAAAAAAAAAAAAAGCCAATTTCTTCAAATGAAGTACAAAAACAAATTACATCCAATTTTGAAGAAAGTAAATTAAGATTGCAAATATTTTCATGTGCAAGGATATCCCTGTCCCTTTAATGGAAGAGAAAAAAAACAGCTTTTGTGACCCTCTGACAAGAATTCTTTTTATATTTAGTCAATTAAAATTCCTCTAAACCCTCACACTCACATATTGGATTTATTGGCCTGATCTTTGGTTCACAAACTGACATTTAAGAGGTTGCAAGTGAAAGTACTATAGGGTGCGATGGATAAATTGTCATCTAAATTACACAAAAATCTCATTTTAAGACATATTTACCAAAACTACACAAAACTATCTTGAAATACTAAAAGGTAAATTTATTCAATAAAATCTCCATTGGCTTCAACCATGACCTCCAGACGACTTCAGAATCTCCTGCAACTCTTCTGCACAGTCTCCGTGTTTAAGTTGGTGAATGCTGCCATAATCATTGCCTTCAGTTCATCTTTGGTGTTACAAGTTTTGCTGGTCTCTTGCACAACTCTTCCCCATACATAACAATCAAGAGGGTTGCAGTCTGAGAAGTTAGGTGGCTAGATGTAAGGGGTAATGTTGTTTCAGAAATTGTCTAACAGCTATGACTGGGTTTTCCTGCTTGTTTGGCGTGGCGCTGAGTTCTGTTGCCAGATATAGGATCTTCCAGCAATCACCTTCTTGATGCAGGGTTGCACTACCTCCTCAAGGTATGTTATGTAGGCCTCTATGTTGAGTCTAAGGCATTGTGAGAAGATGATGTTGCCATCACTAGTGATCTCTCCAACCACCATGATGCTGACTGGATATATCATCCACTCTTTCTGAATCCTCTTCACTGTCCTCAGATTGACACCCAAACACTCTGAAATGTTCATATTGAAGCTATTGGCATGAATGCTAAACAGTACAGCATGCAGCTTCCAAATTTCTGGTGTAGTGAATTGCGTCATGGTGCTTTTTTTCTCACAGATGGTGCCCAACTGACCCTACCATAATGTACAGTTGACAAAAGCAAACAATAGATGCAAAATTAAAAATATAAAATGATGACAATTTACTCATCTCACCCTGTACTTAGTTCCATTAATTTCATTATTTACCTTTATAAGTATTTCCAAATTCCAACTGACATTTTCATGTTAATAATTATACTAGTGTTTACCTATGCCATCCAAAATGACTGCATAAGTCCATACATTTATTAGGTTTTCATATATGAGTGTTTAAATATCTTTTTTCCAATTGTTATTGTTACACTTTACTCCTTTTTTGCTGTGTTTGTCTTTTCAACTTGCATCTTTATAAACATTTTGAAACAGTCCACTATTGTAATAACAAAAACACTTTTGCAAAGGCTGTAACTCTTATACAGCAAAAAGTTACAAAGATAGTGCCAAGTGTATTTGTATATTTTATGTGAGATGATGCTGAAAAGTTCTTCCCTCTTCCTCTAAAAAACCTGATCTTTGGTCAGGTTTTGGTAACTGATCCCGCACCCCTCTGTTTGTGTGTGTGCGCATGTGTTTTGAAAATTATTAAACTTTTTCTTTCTAATTTCAGGCTTTTATAGAGCACAGTTCTCCTCCTGATTGGACAGTTGCAAAATCTTATGAAAAAACATTGATTGGTTGCATTTTGTCATTTAGCTGCATTCCAGCCTCAGATATTGGTCCTTATGATTTCTTCAATAATCCCTCTTCAAGTCCAAGATCTGAGCATGATATTACAGAAGCTAATATATGGAAGGTGTGTATTAACATCTTTGTATTTCTTAAATATCTTTTTAGTCTATAATAATGATTGATAGAATACAAAGTTTTTATTTTTCTGCAGTGTGATAAGTTCCAAATGAAACAAAATTAGAGATTTTTTTTTCCCCTTTTCTTTGTATCTTTGCTTTAGGCAATTTAATGTGTTGCAATTTGGGTCAAAACTTTAAGATAATAGAAGAGATCACTTTACCAAATTCTTGTTGATATTTGGTGTTTTTCTTTACAATGATTTAGTTATCATTGGATGACTTGATTTAAATTTTAAAATGCATTACAAAATAATTTGAGTTATCAAATAAAAATTACTTTTGTATACATCAAATAATTTTAAGATGTTTTTAGTTATATATAGGTGACCCCAAAAAACGGGAACTTTTTAACAATCCAATAAAACCAAGAGTGATGGAAGAAAAATATTTTATTCATGGTAATTGAAACCTTGAAACATGCCATTTAAGAAACAATGATGGAATTTTCATTTTTAAAAAATTACGTCCTGTAGATGGCGTCTTCCTGTACAAATGCATTCTTGAAATCTGCTGTTGAGATTCCTCATTGATTGCTGCAACATCTCAGCTGGGATACTGTGAATTTCATCTTGAATTCTAAATGGCAAAATGTTTACTTGCTCATGGTCACTGTCTCGCAGTGTTGCCACTTGCTCATGTCTGGCAATACGCACTTCAAAAATTCCTCGGTTTTTTTTGGTCACCCTGTATAATGCTAATGTAGAGAGGGAATTAATACAAATATAAAGTTTGTCACTTAGCTGATTTAGAGGGACAGATTTCCAGTTTCAAATTTTCTTTTGATTTTGTTTTGATTTTTAGGGAACCCCATCCTGTTTTCAGTATAGATTTGTTTTTCCTTCATTATAATACTTTGTAAAAAGTGTAACAATATATAAACGTTATTAGAACAAGAAAATGAAAAATTTTACTAGCTGGAATATCCACCCATTGGGTAAGTTGCTCCAACTTTATAGGCTTTTGTGCATCATACTTCTGCTCTTAATCTAACTTGATCAATTTCTGGGACAACCCTTGAAATGGAATGCTACAACCTTAAATAAGAATTAAGTGGCAAAACCTTCAGAAAAGTAGCACCACAGGCTATTAAAAGAATTAAATAACTTTAATGGCAATGTGACGGAACAGGAAATCTGTTCTTCTTGGCACTCCAAAATGCTGCAATGCTGAAGGGATTTGGTAGGTCATCTTTGTAGTTTATATAAATTTGAAATTCTTCAAAGAGTTCAGGAGATGGATGTTGCAAATCTTTGATGGCTGCAAAACTGCCAATATCATGGTTAATACATGGTAGCTGTATAGGATCAAACGGATAAGCTGATTTGTAAAATTCATACTGGATAAGTATCCAAGCATTTGTTTGACTTTGAAAGTGCTGTACTGAATACATCCTGCAAATTTGATTGTTGAAGCTTGAATAAGCATGGAATAATAATAATACAACACAAAATGTACGTAACAAAATGTATTGAAACAATGAAAAAAGGTACACAATATTTACAGGTAGTTTTGGTATATTCTTGGGAAGACTGTTCCTGCAGAATGGGTTGACTAAGTCGCAGTCGGGCAGAGTCTCTGGATTCGATCTCTTAATCTTCCGTCGTCTTCGGTACCAACCCATATTTATATGGTCGGTACTCCACTTATGTAAATTAGGTGTATCATACACAACACCCTCCTCCCAAGCCTTGGAATCCTTTTGGATTTCAAATTGGCTTCCTATATGGGTTGATGATTATGGCTATTTCTTTGTAGATCCATTTGCCTAATTTTAATATTTTTTCCGTTTTGGATTCACGTTCAATGGGTCCGTCAACTTCCGTTTCCTACCGGATCTTCTTGGTTCAGGTGTATTCTGTGGAGGTTCTACCTGAAACATATCATACATTATATCAATGGGATCTTCGTCCTCATCCGTATACACTCTTCTTGCTCTATACCGTAATCTTTTTTTAAGTTGGTTTTGGTGCCTTTTATAAGTATTCTTCGCCCTTTAATTATGTAAATCAGGTCACCGATTCTCTTGTCCACTATGCCTCGTTAACCAGAACTCAACGTTGTTTTTATAGCACTTGAAAAACACCTTCTCTCCGGGAGTGTATCTTTTTCTCGCTGTATACATGGTATTTTTTACTGTATTTTTTCCTGGCAAAAGCTTGTCAAACACTGACTTAACTTTCCTAGCGAACATTAGTTCAGCTGGTGCCATGTTTGAATGTGTTCTCTGGTTTGGCGTGATTCTGTATACTTGTAAGAATTGCTGAAGCGCCTTTTCCGTTGGAACTCCTGAGGCTTTCTTCAGAGCACGCTTTAAAGTATCGACAAATCTTTCTGCGAGTCCATTAGACCTCGGATGATACGGAGGCGTCGTTATGTGGTTAATTTGATATAACTCACAAAATTCCTTAAATTCTTCAGAAGTGAATTGTGTACCATTGTCACTCACAATACACTCTGGCACACATCGAACCGTGCAAATAGTTCATGCAAAAAAAGTTGTTGTGGTATTGACGTAGGCTTTTTTACAGCGTAGTACTTCCGCCATTTTGTAAAACTATCTACCACTATTAAGTAGTAAAAATCTTCTACTGGACCAGCGAAATCAATGTGTAATCTTGTCCACGGATGATCCGTCTTGGGCCATGGTTTGTATACTATAGGTGGTGCCTTACATCGATGAACCATGTTTTCGATATCCACATCCATTCCTTTCCAATACACAAAAGCTTCGCATTAAGCTTTTGTTCTATTAATACCGGGTGACCCATATGAAAGTCCCAAGTATTCTTTTCTGCAACTTTTTTGGTATTACTACTCTCTCACCATATAATAAAACTCCGTCACCTATTGAATAAATCTCCTGCACTTTTTTTGGTTCGCTACCATTTTGCTTTTTAATTTCTAAAATGAAATCATCACTTTCAGCTTCTTTTTTTAATTTCATTTAGCGTAACCGGTAGCTCTCTTACAATGTTGTTTACCATGCTTTTCACCTCATAATCTGCTCTGATATTTGCAATAATTGATTCTTCGAATCTTTCTTCTTGCCTCGGTACTAGTCTTGATAGACTATCCGCATGAATTATCTTTTTGGATGATAGGTGCTTTATGTGAAAATCATAATTGAGAAGAATGGTTCCCCATCTTAACAGACGATTTTCTGTATAAACGGGTAACCCTTTCTTTGAACCAAAATGGTGATCAGTGGTTTATGATCCGTTTCAAGGATAAAATGTCTGCCGGGATGTACCTGTGAAATTTTTGTATGGCAAAAATGATACTCAGTGCCTCTTTTTCTATCTGAGAGTAACTTTTTTCTCTTGGGAGCAAAGTTCTCAAGCGTGTGCAATTGGTTTTCTAGAACCATCTGGCATTATGTGTTGAATACACGCCCTATCCCGTATGAACTAAGCGTCACTTGCCACTACAATATCCAGTTTTGGATTGTAATGGGTTAAAAGAGGTCGGACGTAAGCATTTTCTTTTTATTTCATCAAAGGCTTTCTGACATTCTACCGTCCATTCCCATGCCTTGTCTTTTTTTTTTTAGCAGTTCATTCAACGGAGCTCTTAAATTGTACATTCCTTTAATGAACGCTTGATAATAATTTGCAAGCCCTAGAAAACTTTGTAGCATCGCCACATTAGTGGGCGTCGGCATGTCTCTAATCGCAATGGACCTTTCCGGATCTGGACATCTGCCATTTTTGTTGATTATGTGCCCTAAATACTTAATTTCCTCCAAACCAAATTCGCTTTTTGACTCTTTGACTTTAAATCCAAAGTCCTGAATTTTTTAAAATACTTGATTGAGATGCTCTCGATGTTCGTCGACCGATTCGCTCCTTACTATGATGTCGTCTAAGTAAGCGCACGCAAAGTCTAAATCATTCAGCATGACGTCCATAGCTTGTTGAAAAATGGCAGGTGCCACTTTAATACCAAAAGGAAGCCTGTTGTACTTGAATAACCCTCTATGCGTGTTTATCCCTAGTAACCCGAACATTCCTCTTCGACGGGAATTTGGAGATAGGCATCTGATAAGTCAATTTTTGAAAATATAACTCCACCATTTAGCTTGTTAAAAATCTCCTCCGGACTCGGTAACGGGTAATGGTAGTCCTTAATTACCGAGTTTAACCCTGTCGAAAAATCAACGCAGACTCTGACTTGGTTTGATTTCTTTTTATGCACACAATCGGTAACAGCCCATGAATTAGATTCTACTTTCGAAATAATTCCCATTTTTTTCCAACCTATCAAGTTCTTCGTTAATTTTCTCTACACTTGCGAAAGGCACATTACGTTTCTTTTTAAAAATTGGCATAGTATTTTCCTTTAATTCGAATTTGGCTTCAAACTTGTTACATCTTCCAAGACCAGGTGTGAAAGTTTCCGGAAACTTTTTTTTTAATTCCTCATTAATGTCCTGTCTTGTTTATGTATTACTTTCTACTTTTCTGCAGAAAGAGTTTAACGGTTTATCCCACAATTCGAATGTTTCAATAAAATCTGTACCCATCAAGTTTTCTCCATTTTTCAGAATGAAAACTTTTATTTTTTAACTATCCCGTTCAATTTCATGGGAAGTACAACCTCGCCTTCGAATTTAATTTCCTTTCCAGTCACTGTTCGAAGCGTTTTCGTTGACTTCATTATTGTAGGCCTTTTAAAATTTTCCATGTTTTATAGTTCATTATTGTTAAATCTGAACCCGAATCGAGTTGAAATTTGATATTCTTTTTAAATATTTCAGTCGTCACATATTTCCTCAAATCTCTATCTGATTTGATATTTGAATTTGTTTGACTAATTCGGCTATTGACTTTTTTCGTTTTACAACACGACCCTTTGTGACCATTCTTGTGGCACACGAAACATTTTTTATTTCTATATGGGCAATTTACCTCCCAATGTCTTTCGTTGCACCGTCTACAATTAAATGGCGGAACCATTTTTTTTCCTTCCTCATTCTTTTCATTTAATTTTTTTTCTATTTTTAAAATCGCGAATTTTTAATCCAATTTTTTTTCTGATGGGTAATTTGACTGTTTCTTCACTTTTTTTAATATAAGCAATACCAGCTTCTTCAATTTTTTTGAGACTCTTTCTTTAAACTTACGGCCCGCTGACACTCCTCTGCTAACTTTTGCAGGGTAAGGTTTTGTTCAGATTCGAGTTTAGACAAAACTCTACGCCTTATTTCGCACTTTTACTGGATACCAGACCTTGAGCAAAATTAAACACTTGAATTCTTCAACCGTAATCTCTGCCAATCTGAAATTGTCACAATGTCTATTCACTATAGATGCATAAGTTAAGTAATCCTGATCGTCGGATTTAGCGACATTCATGCATAACCATCGCTTATGCCAAAGCGACATATTTGCTCCAAACAACTCCTTTAGCAATTTCACTGTTTCCGAGAATTCCAATTCATTTGTTCTTCTCGGTAGAATAAAATCTACAAATTTGCTATGTTCTGCTGTACCTAGCTTTCTTAGTAATAGACTGACTTTTCTTGAATTCGACCAGTTTTCACAGTCTGTGTGGAAAATATCTTCATATCGTTTAAAGTACGCTTCAAACGTTTTTCCTTCGTCTGGCACATAGTTGAAAGTTTCCAAACGAATTAAATATGATGTTATTAGAATATGAAGAGTTACTTTCATTTGCCTGATTGTTGTTTAATTTCTCCAATGTTAACTTTTGAATTTCCAAAACCTTGACATACATTTCTTCCTGTTCCTTTGACGTTGCTGACTCAACTCCTCTTGCCTTTCTTGATAATTCTGCTGTGCTAATTGTTGTTCTCTTAATAAGGCAACCTGTTCACTTTGTTGTTGCAGACTCAACTGCTGGGATTTGAATAATTCAGCTTGACTCAACTGCTGAGCTTTAAACAATTCAGCTATGACTTTGGATAATTCCTCCATTTTTAGCTGATAGTGTTCATGCAACAAAGAATATACTTTTAAATTGTTTATCCACGAATATACTATAAGCAGACAAAAAAAAAAATTGAAACAACTTACGCCTTTTTTTTTAATTTTATGTCTTGCTTTATAAAATATTGTTGAGCAACCAAACAAAAAAAAAAATAAACAAATTTTTTTTTTTTTTTTTATTCGCTTACCTTTCAAAATCGACACGTGGTATTTGTGCTCCTTTTAATTCCATGCATGTTTTTTTTTAGTCGGCCAGCTTTTTTTTTTTTTTTTTTTTTAGACGGCCAGCATTTTTTTTTTTTTTTTTTTAGTCGGCCAGCATTTTTTTTTTTTTTTATGCCGTTATTTGTTTACGCCACCTTCCAGATTTTTCTGAGTGAACGTTCCTTTAAGCTTAGTCGTCCTTTAACTAGTTTTAACTGTCCAAACTTCAGAATACTTTTCCGTTCCATTAGATGTTCGACTTTTAATTAATGATTTTTTTTTTTTCAGCCTGGGTTCTTCCACTTGTCCCAATTATTGAAGGCTATCAATTATTAATTCTTTTTTTTTTTTTCCTAAACGTAAAAGTTCTTTATACCTCGTCGCCATTGTTGAAGCTTGAATAAGCATGGAATAATAATAATACAACACAAAATGTACGTAACAAAATGTATTGAAACAATGAAAAAAGGTACACAATATTTACAGGTAGTTTTGGTATATTCTTGGGAAGACTGTTCCTGCAGAATGGGTTGACTAAGTCGCAGTCGGGCAGAGTCTCTGGATTCGATCTCTTAATCTTCCGTCGTCTTCCGGTACCAACCCATATTTATATGGTCGGTACTCCACTTATGTAAATTAGGTGTATCATACACAACATTGATGTAACCTTATTCCTCTCTATACTTTGCAGTTCAGACAGAAGACAGTCATATTAGAGACCAAATTTTGTTTTCTACTTACCACAATGAAGATAATGCTTTAAATCTTTCATTAGGTTGTACGCAATACATGCAAGTGGTAACTTGGTGTCCTTTAAGCTTGTCAAGACTTTTATTAAATGAATGCAGTTCTCATTGATGAAATGAAGATTGAGATGTAAATTATGGTATGATGCATGGTGCAGTTTATTATCATCTACCAATTCCAAAAATTTGGTCTATTTCCAAGCCGTGGGTTTTGCCTTGTTTGAAGAATCCTTCATAAAATTAAACATCTGAAGAGTGATGCATGGCTGAATTGATCCATGAATTCCATTGGGTTGCCACTGGAGTAGAGGGGAGCTTCACTAGTTGCTTAGGCAAGTAGGCTTCAAACCATTTCTGATATTGCTGTTTTTGTCCAGGTTATTTGAAAAAAATGAACAAAAAAAACTGACTTAATGAAAATTATTGACCTGAGCAACATTATCAAATTGTGGCTGGTGTAAGAATACCTCACTAACAAGATGCAAGATGAGTGCTAAATGCAAGATATGATGACCGTTTATAAATATACTGGATAAAACATCACTATGTGCCTTTTTACAATATGCTGCTGAATCACTTACAAATGTAGTAATATCATCAAATGCAATGTTGACATGAGTAACATCTCGGATGCAAACCTGATTTGAAGTTTGATGATTGCATTTTTTTCATAGTCACAACATCAATAAGAAATGTCTTCTCTCAAATGCTTGCAATCATATTCAAAATACTATGGTCATGGTGGTCAGTTGTTTCATCTGCTATAATACTTATAGTTTTGTTGGCAAACTTCGTTTTTAGGGCAGCAAAATGACTATTGAACAATTTTGCTAGGTATAGTTTCCTAATACATTTAGTACTAGGAATAGCACCACCTTCCTTACAATACTTTAAAAAAAATGGCCTAATCTTTTTGATTTTATTGATGGATATGTTACACATTGTACACATTTAAAAAAAAAAAAAATCAAGGATGAAATCATTTCTCATATCTTTACTTTTCACCAAAGTTATTATAGTAGTAAGTAGTCTTTCATAGTCAGTGTAGTGGACTGTGGGTTGACGTGTTGTTAAATTAGGAACACGTGCATTTATTCCTGCTAGAAGAAGGTCCACTATAAAGAAGTGTAAAGAAAACCAACAAGACTTGTGTGTGTGTGTGTATGTATATATATATATATATATATATATATATATATATATATTTGTGTGTGAATGTAAAGAGTTTGTTTTTTGGTGAATGTTCGTATGTATGTATGTGTGTGTGTGTGTGTGTATAATGTTCATGGCGTCTCTCACAAATGGGATGACGCAATCTTCTGAGAGAGCTTACATGTAGATGTGTTCACTGAAAATGAAGAAATATTAGTGATAAGTAATATTTAGTGAATATCATCAGCAAATTTTTATGAGAAAGTTGCATCTCGTAGAATGTATTTCAGAATAGTGGGTTGTCCGAAGAATGTGTCGCATAGAACTTAATTCTGAACTGTGAGCCGTCCAAAGAATATTTCACACTTAATCTCTTCAGTGTAGAAAAATTTGTACATTGAAGGCATGGTAAGCAATGTTGAAATGTTGATAAGCAGTGGTGTGAAATGTCGCACATGGTGTAGAATATATGAAAAATTTGTGAAAGTTTTGAATATAGTCCTTGTGAACTGAAAAGAAAAGGTGTCGAAAGTAGGGTTGAGATGCATGATTCGATGAAATGTACTCATGCTTTCATCAGGGTGCTTGTGTTTATTTGAGTTGAATGTAGCATGCACTGGAAAAAATTACGTATGAGTGAATTGAGGTGCAAACATTTCGGTTGGGTTGACGGTTGGGAGTAGAGGTTGACATTGGGATGCCGAGGTGTGTTCGTGCTGGTTGTGTTGGCGATTGAAAGTTGAGGTGTAGGCATTGCTGGTCGGTGTCGAAACCTCCTGTAGTAATTACAACCGATAGTATATAGGAAAGTTTGGTCGTTGCAGAGTGAAGATAAAGTACAGTGAGTCGCCTTTTGAGATGTGTCACACTTTATCGATTTCAGTCCAGAAGAAGAGAGAGTGTTAATTAGTTGAAAATGGCATTGTGTTTTTCGTTTGGTAAGACCATAAGCATATAACTTCAAGAATTTTTAGTT
The DNA here is from genome assembly GCA_903632075.3 of Acanthosepion pharaonis. Taxonomy (NCBI): domain Eukaryota; kingdom Metazoa; phylum Mollusca; class Cephalopoda; order Sepiida; family Sepiidae; genus Acanthosepion; species Acanthosepion pharaonis. Next base: position 4,039,888 of record CAHIKZ030004103.1, on the reverse strand, counting down.
TTTGTTTATTGTTTTCATGTTTAAGTATAGTTGTTATACTTCAACTTCAAAATGTACATAATACAGTTAAACCTAACCTAAACAAAATAAACTATGAAATCTTCACAAATATTCTTAAATGCCTATAATTGATAACAGAAGCCGTTGGTATAAACCAACGGCTTCCCATACTTAATACTTCTCGTTTTCACTCTCGTGGGGGTCATGTGTGATGTCACAAGCTGTGGTGTGATTTTCGCTTCAGAGTCTTGTATACATGAGTTTGTCATTGCTTGAAAATCTTTCATGTAACAAAAACAGACTATCATTATTGTTTTGTCCGTGTATTGCTTAATATATTGAAATGTAATTGTCATCTTTGATAATGGCCTATGTAAGCCGAAAGCTTAGGTTTAAAAAAATGTATCGATATGGTGATTTTTTTTTTCTTTCATCTTTCAATGATAATATTATTAAGCTTATCAGACAATATGAAAGGAATTTACTTAAAATAGACAAAACTTGTCTATATTATTTAATGAAACGTGCATCAATGAAAAAATGCTGCCTAAATACACACACACACACACACACACACACAAATTTGTTGATTAATGAAATTTTTGTAATAAAGAGACAATAATATTGACAATGAGAATGATATTTACTATATATTAGTAGGCCTTTTGACTAAATTGTAGCACAAAGAGAAAGATTTTAAAGTAAAAATTTTGAGATATACCTGTGTCCTTTTTTAACAAGATGAGAAGTAAACAGTCGGACTCATTCTTTTGGGGAATTTTTTTTTTTTTTTTTTTTTTTACCATCATGTGTCGTATTTTCTGTCAGAAATTTGATTTTGGTCCAAAAATTTGTCAGGATTAGGGTTGTGTAGGGTTTGTAGAGGGTTCCCTGTGAAAACTATATTCTCTGATTAAGCCAAAAAACTCTGTTTAATCCTTTAATATGTGCCTCTATTTTGATAATGTATTTTAATGCTTATCTGCATCAGATCAGTGTTAAATAAATTTTCAAAATTTGTTTTGTTTTTTTTATGTCTTATATGCCAGCAAATAATGCCATTACATTTACCTTTATTAAATGTCTGTACTATTTATGATTAACTATTTGTATTATTTATTGATGTGTTCATCAATATTGTAATTGTATTGTTATCATTTACAGCCATTATCAAGTCTTGGTGATAGTGCTCATCAACTCTTTTTAAATCTAATTAAAGTCTCACCAGAAATGAAACATCGAATTATGCAGTGGCTGGGTAACTGCATGCATGCTAATGATGGTAAGAATTTTTTGAATGACACTTATATTGAAATGGAAGTTTAAAGTTTATAATTTTTTTTCTTTAAATTTTTTTGAGATTGAGTAAAGATCTCAAAAAAAAAAAAAAAAAAAAAAAAAAAAACTTTTTGAAGGTCTTTTCATGCCTTTATGTATAATTTCCTTGATAATTTTTTTAATTCTTAACATTTAAAAAACAAAAAACAAATCTCTTCATGGTTGTATTTTAGTTAGGTACCTCCACGAGATTGCTAAAAAAAGAGTATAGCATGATGAAAAAGACGCCAAACTTGACGAAAACAAAATTTTATCGTCTAAATGTTTATTATTAAAGAGGAAAGATCAAAGTATTTTGGGGGTGTTTTTTCCATTTTTTAATCGTTCCTAGCACGTCCGAAATTTTCGTTAAAAAATCTTTTTTTTTTTTTTTTTTTTTTGAGTCAGCAAAATTGACCATTTTTTTCCATTTAAAAAAAAAAAATGGAAATCTCATTTTTGAAATTTTTTTAAATATCAATTATCATTTTTTCAAAACTTATTTTAAGAAAATCAGAAATTATAATGTTTATTTAAAATATTTTGAACCAAACTTAACTTAGCTTTTGTGCCAAAAAAATGTAATTTGAAAATAAAACAAAGCAGGTCAAACTTTTTGCGTCTCTTGACAGGTGATGAATGACATATTTACAATTCCATGAGGCTAATTTGTTCTACGGAAGGAGAAAAGTGAAATAATTTACATTTAAGTGAACAAATTATTTACCTCGTTATTTTTAACGAAAACTTTCAGCGGTCTAATTTTTTTTTTTTTTTTTTTTGTACTTAGCTTTCACCTTTACGTTTATGATGCTTTATGGAAAATATATTATAAAGAAATTAAAATTAGACTGTTAAGAGTGACATTAAATTTCATATTTCCTAAGAAATGTATTTAATTAATTTATAGGTACCTTTCTTATGAAATTTTATCAGAACTGTACATAAAATACTATAATTTTATGTACATTTATTACATTTTACTGTCATTTGTATTTGCATTCATTTTATTAATTTTGATATTTCATTTATGGAAAAATGTCGTAACTGAGATTAATATAAAAATAAGATCATATAAATTTCATAAGATGATACTGATACTTGTAGGTACCCTTCTCAGTTGAAATTGAAAAATCAAATTAACTTCTCCACACGTGTTTCACAAAAAGTAAAAGGCCTTAACAGCGGAGAACAATGCTTAACTCAAATAACACAACTTAATTATATTCTGGTTGGTCTTCTGTACTTTATAATTACAGCCCGGTTATAAGCACAAAATTACATTTCTTAATTACTGTGGATCTTCTGATTAGTCAAAATGATACAATTTACAATGTGCTAAAAAAAAGATCTATCTCATAAGGACACTTAGGAAAGCCGATGTGGCTTTTAACTAATTTTGTAATATTTTAACAACTTAAATGTAAAATCTATTATAATTAAAGAAATAACAAATAATTGTATTAAAAATTCATTTTTCATCGAAAAAAAATTTTTTGCTTTCAGAAAATATTGTCCATATTCATAAAAACAAATAAAAGCAATTAAAAGCATTTGAAATTAAATAATATCTTTGTTTTATTGAGTTTTGTATGTTACAAATTCAGAGCCGATTTTCAGGTACGTTGGCTCCAATTAAAAAAAAAAAAAAACATGATTTGCATTCCTCAAAGCCCTGTGCTTTTGATTATTGTAATCACTAAACCCGATGTGATCGAATTTCTAGCGTTTTCATAAAATTAGTTATGGGTGGGGGGTAATAAATATTTTAAAAAATATTTTTACCATGACTTTACTAAAAAAAAAAAAAAAATATTTATAATAATTTTAGATCATCTGTGAATAGTTCCTGAAAGTTTCATTAACATCCGACAATTATTTCTATTTTTTGCACGATTTTTCAAATTAATGTGTGTCATACTAAAAAAAAACGTGCTAAAAATTGTCTGTTATTTACTAGTTCATGATACAAATAGAAACAAGGTTTTTTAAGCAAAATTTAGAATGTTCTAAAAAGAAGGAAAAATTTTTAAAAATAATTAAAAAAAAACTTTGGTCTTTCCTCTTAATAATAACATAAGCATTTAGACAGTAAAATTTTGTTTTTGGCTAGGTTGGCGTCTTTTTCATCAAGCTATGCTCTATTTTTAGCAATATCGTGGAGGTACCTAATTTTAGTGCCAGCTTCATTTGAACCCATATACATAATTAAAAAAAAAAAAAAACCCTGACCACTGACTTTGTTGTTCTATCCTTTTCTGCACTCTGTCAGTTCAGGAAGAAGAAAAATTGATGTTCAAATACTCAATTTTTTAATATATATTTATTTATTTTTTGAAAGGCATATAATCTTCATGTTGTGCTTGTGAGAAGTGGAACTTTATCAGTGATCAGTCATTAAATGATGAATTGTTGCCAGAATAGGACTTATACATTTTATTCCAAATTGAGGTCAAATTTTATTTTTATCAAAATGTTTGAGAAACTTGAGAACTCTGTCAGTTTTGCATAAGATTTTCTGTTTATAATTATAAAACTCTTTCCTACACATTTGTTTATTTTTTTATTTATTTTTTTTATAGGAATGTATTGAAAATCTTATATATTTTTATCTGATTAGTATAAATAATTTTTTCTTCCAGGTCGTGCCAGAATTTGGGCCATTGAAGGGAACAGTACATTTGGAAGTGTGTACTGCTCAGACCGTTTCTTCCTTAATCTTTGTTATGTGATGTTAAAGCTATGTCAACCATTTTGTCAAGGCATCTCACCAAAAATCCTCAAAATTGATCCAACCTATGTGACTGCAATTGTAGCTAATGAAAAAGAGGCAAAGGAACAAAATATGCATGCCAAAGGTAAAAAAAAAAAAAAAGTCATAGTTTTAGAGTATTTGGCTTTCTTGTCAGTAGATGTAAACAGGTTTAAAATGTTTATATTTTGATAACAAGAAATTGAAATTTGAATTATTTTGGATCATGGTGGAATAATGTCTGTTGTATACAGTGTTATGGAAATTTAACTACACTGTTAAGCCCTCATAGTTTACTTTTTCTATTAAAAAAAAATGATGGCAATATTAATTATAATAAAGTAATTCTGTATCTAGGGTTTTTATTTATATAATTAATCCTATTGTTTTATATAATAAAGAATTTTGATTTTTAATTAATTAAAATTAAAATTTTATTCAAATCAAATTCTTGCTTGTTGGAAATCCTTCTGTAGTTCCAGTTTTTGAGAATTACGGCAAACTGTCTGATCCTATTAGCCTTCTACTTCTATTTGGCTAAGTACTAGAGGCTCTAATCAATTCAGAATTAGTTTAGCAGGGTTTTCTTTCAGATATGTAATATGACTTTTGCCTCTCTAGGTCAACTGCTGATGTATTAATGATTATTTCTGAAAGAGTTTATCAAGTTTTAGATGAAAAATGAAGCAACTCTGGTTGTTGCTTTAGATATATTAAAGGTATTTAACAGGTTTTGGCATGCAGGTCTTCATTGAATCTTGAAAGGTTATGGTATTTGGACAAATTTTTTTTCATTCTTATCAAATCGCAAAATAAATATTGTCTTGAATGGTCATTCTTCTAGTTCTTTTGGCTCTATCCTTGAACTTACATTGTTAACTTTCATTTCCTGATGGCATCAGTTCCAAATTTCTGTATCTATGCTGATGACACAATTATTTACTCCTGCCTTAATAGTAAGTTTCATGGGTCAAATTGGCAGCTGATCTGAAAAAAATGGCATACAGTCAACTGGGGCAAGGAATGGCTTATTAATTTTAATGACTCCAAAGTGAAACTGCTCTCTTTTGATTATCTGAGAGAACCTGTTTTGCCTTTCATCAGCATGGCTGATGCTAACCTCCAGGAGAATCTCATTACACCTTCTTGGACTAATGTTTTCTGTTGATATGACGGAGGGAATATATTGAATCAATTTCTAAGTCTGCTGCTAGAAAAGTTTTTTTTTTTCTCTCTCTCTCTCTCTCAATCTATCTGACACATAAGTCTACCATTCGTCCATGCATTGAATATTGCTACCACATCTAGCATCATGCTTCTGCTACGTATTTATGGATTCATGAGAAAATACAAAGAAGAATCTGCGATGGCCCCGATTTGGCATCTTGGTTTCAGTCATTTTCTCCACTGCTGTAACATAGCTTCTCTCTACCTTTTCTATACTTTCATGGTAATTGTTCTAATGAACTTTCCTCCATGATACATAGACTTTATTAATTTAAATGCATTACTAGACTGGTGGCAAGGTCTCATCATTTTACAGTTGAAATGGCTAGATGTAACTGTAAGTTCTATGCCAAGAGTTTATTCTCATGCTTCTCACTTGTGGAATTCTTCTGGTTTCTTGATTTTCAATTAAATTTAATCTTCAAAAAATTAAGTGCAATGTCAATTATTTTCTGTTTTAATTCCTGTTTTATTGTTCTTTCTCCTTAATGTTTTCTTTTTTCGTTTTTTTTTTTTTCTCATATTCTTTCACATTCAGTAACCACTTGCATCTTAATGTCTTTATAAGTCTATGATTCTTTCATGCTTTAAATATTGCTGCCATATGCAGTTCAGTGCTTCTGCTCTGTTTATAGATTCTTGATAAAATCCAAAGAAAAATCAACAATATTATCATCATCTCGGTTTCAGTCATTTTCCCACTGCCAGAATGTACCTTCCCTGTACCTTTTCTATAAATAATTTCATGGTAATTGTTTGGATGAACTCTTTGCTATGGTACCTAGACTTTATGAATTTAAGTGCAGTACTAGGTTGGTGGCAAAGTTCCCAATGTTTTGGCTATCATTCCTGAATACTGTCTTCTTGATTACTCTTCTATTGTTCTCTTGCCTTAATAATGTTTCTCTTTTTTTCTTATTCTTTCACACTCTGTAACCCCTTGTGTCTTAGTGGCTTTACTGCCTTGCATGGGGTGATACGATTTAAAAAAAAAATATGGGCATCTCAGAATTTCAGACATTTGTCAAACCAATAAACAAGACCACCTAAAAAGATAAGAGTATGAATTGCAGTGGTTGCTTTCAAATATTAATATTTATAATGCCTTTTAAGTGTTGGTCGTTTTTGTTTCTATATTTTAACAGGTTTATCCAAGCAAACTTGCTTGATACCTAAAGAGGATGGAGTTGAGCTGCCTGATGAAAGTAGTAACCAAGTATTCCACTTCATCACAGAATGTTTTTATCTGACTCATTATAGCTTGTCCTTAGGATTCCAAGTTCTCAATGACAAGTTTGTTCGTCTTGGCCAAGATTTACATCGGTTTCAAAGGCTTTATTCTGAAATGCGTGATATGGTTCCTGACAATCAGGAACCTGCTCGAAGCATTAAGCGGCAAATGGAAATTGGTTTGTATCTTTGTTTTCTGTCTTTTTATTTTCAACTTGTCTTATTTTGTAGATGTCTTTAACATAAAATGTGTTACTTGTATTTTTATTTAGTATTGATGCATTTTTTATGTTACAGCCAATAATGTTAATTTGGTCAAATAATGTGAAAGAATTCTAACATTTTTAATATTATAAAGCATGTAAATAATTATAAAAATTATAGCATAGATTTATCATACAATTAACCTTTATCACTCTGTGACTTCATTTGCTATACAAAAAGTTTATATTGCTATTGAAAGTGACTCTGATCCCAGAACAATAGTGTATTTAAATTTCATAGTTGTATTATATCCTGCTATGGCAACAGGAAACAATGAGTGAAATTAACAATCAGGATACTGCAATTGAGAGGCCTTTAAAAAGAATGCAGTAGAAAGGGAAGTAATATTAATAATGCAGAGTGGTAAAGGTTAACTTTGATTTGATATTTACCAAGCTTAACATAGTAGAGCACAGTCAAAAAAAAGTAAGATACTATCAGGATAAAACTTTCTACAGTCATGATGTGCAACATATAGTAATCACTACCCTAGTAACATGTCTAGTTAACTTTGATTTGTTTGTTTAAGGTTGTTATTTATAAATGCATTACTGATTTGCATTTGTTTATTGACTTTAATTATATGTAAATTTTATTTTATTTTTTTAAGGTATGACTGTCTTTTTAAGTTTAAAAGCTGCCCTAACAGAACCCCACCTGTTAGAGATGTGTCTGAATTTCCATATTGTCACAGCAGTTTGGCTCTCACAGATGGCCGTATTTGGAAAAACAACTGAAATCAAACCAATTACATTCCCTCTTCCTACAAAAGTTCCCAATGTTTTGGCTATCATTCCTGAATTTACTATTGATAACTTGACTGTTTTCACTCAGTTTGTCACTCGTTATAAGAGTGAAACATACCAGGTCAGTTTGGAATTTGTGTTTATGTTGAATATATTTAATGACTTATGCTTAAAGAAAAAAAATGTCTAAGCATTTAGCAACGGAGTGAAACTGAATTGTTTGTTGTTTGAAAGAAGTCAAATAATTTAATGATTCATTTTAAAAGAAGTTACTATCATATGGAGATTACTAGGCACATCAGTGTCTCTAGTCTAATGATGGAGAAAAAGCGTTTTCATACAAAATAGTTTTTGAATGTAATCTCCTTCCTTCATATGTCAAATACAATGAAAATTTCAGATCAAAATTCAATTTATACAGGGAGGTTTTGAGAAGCATGGAATCACCTCTTAATTGCTGTTGTTCCCAGGTCCACCCTGACCCAGGGTAGTAGCACTTGTTAGGATTCAAACTAGTAGCAAATAGTGAATCTCCAAACAGGGCCGAAAAAATGAAAATATAAACATAGATTAAAATAAATTACCAGCAATACATTTTTGAAAGGGAAAAAAAATATTAATACATATTCTATTCATAAAAATCTTGTTGGCATTAAATAACCCATTGAGGTTGGTATGCCATGAAAAAAAATAAAACAAACCAAATTAATTTGTACATTAGGCGCTAAACATTGATCCACTCTAATATTTTTATCTAAATTTTAAGCTTAAAACTCGTTTATTTTTAAGCTAAAAATCATAGGATTACTCTGATAAATTGTTGATAAGGACTTGCTATTAAATAGTCCTTATTTTTTTTCATCTTCTTTTAAACAGACTGCTGGCGATGAATTAGAGCATTTAATGACATTAATTCTGGTTTTTATGGGAAGTCCTGAGCGCATGAGAAATCCCCATCTGCGTGCATCTCTTGCAGAGACTCTCTCCTCACTCATGCCACCTTCAGAAGACCGACAGGGAAGTAACTTGGGAATGCTATCAACGTGAGTTTTTTCCTTTTCTTTCTTTGCTGCAGAAAGATTTCAGTTCAGTTCAGTTTATATATATATATATATATATATATATATTTATTAAGAAATATAGTCTTGAGATAGAGCGTTTGTAAATATAAGTGAACATAGAAGTCAACACTTAGAGGCAACAGTCTGTTTCACGCTAGATGCAATCGTCAGGCCACTGATTGTGGCCTGACGATTGCATCTAGCATGAAACAGACTGTCCCTCTAAGTGTTGACTTAGCAAGTTCACTTTCCATATATATATATATATATATATATATATATATATATATATATATATATGATCACACTCTACAAGGGCCACTCAAGGTAGAGGTTATGTTGGGAAGATAATGCTTAAACTAGACTAAACAGGTTAAGAATGTAGTGAGTGGGAAGCATCCTCTTGGGAGTTGGTTCCACAAAGCAGTTATTTGTGAGAAGAAACTGTTTGAATGGTACTATTTGCTAATGGAATATGAAGATAATGGCTGGGTAGTTCACTACAATGTGCGTGACATGGTGGGTCCTAGCTGTGAAGGTTAGAACTGGTGGAATTAAGAAATGTAGTTCATTAGACTCTGTCGTAACTGGAAAGTGAAGGCTGGGTAGCTCCTGTCTATATATGGCAGCAGTACTCCATTTTCAGCCTGATCTTGCTCTTGTAAAGATAGAGGATAGCAGGAGGAGCAGTCAGGTACTTTCTGGAGCAGTACAGGGAACTAACCATTTTTTCATTTGTCCTTGGTGATAGATCATATGTATCAGTTCCACTTGAGATCTGGGTTGAGTTTATGTCCCAATAGGTACATAAGGCACAGGACTTCCATGAGAACACCTGTTCATTGCAAAAGGTGAAAATTCAGGGTTTGATCAGTTATGATGGAATGTCACTAATTTGGTTTTCAAGGCATTTAATATGACCAGTGAGTTTGATCTGTTAGAGCTAGGTCAGAGGAGAGATCAATTACGAAGCTCTGATCATCTAGAGTTTTGGAGGTGCAGTTGTACGCTTTAAATTTTATATAATTTATGAAATTAGGTGGGATCTCTATAACCATTTTTTCCATGTGTTTTATATATGTTTGCTAGTATGTTATTGTGAGTATTTAAACTTTAGTTCCGATATTTATCATAATAAATAACCTACAAAATGTAAAATGTTTAATATAAATGTTTTTCTAAATTTACACTTGAATTTTTGTTTGTTTTTGTTTATTGGTTATTTTGTTTTGTTGTAGTCTGTTTTCTTTTTGTTTTTAAAGTTGTTAAATTTGAATCTTGAAATTGTTTACCCTTTTCTTGAAATCTGAAAATGTGCTCAATTCCATTGTCATAGAAAAGTTGTCAGATGATACTGATTATAATAGACAGTTTACACCACTCTGTATGCTATTCTCTTTTTCTTTTTAGTATAAGAAAGTCATAATTGCATTAGTTTTTATTTATTTATGTAAGCACAATGAATGTCTTTACTTTCAATCATAGGTTCTATGAAGGCAAAGTTTTCCACAATCATCCACTTGCAAAACATATAGCAGAGAAACTGCTACATGTCTTTGTCAGTATTGAGATGACGGGCCAAAGTGTTGCATTTGAACAGAAATTTAATTATCGAAGACCTATGTATGCTGTTTTGGAATATATTTGGGAGATACCACTCCATCGGAAAGCCATTAAGGTAAACAATGAAATAAGTTCTTCCGAATTTTCTTCTTTTACAAAAACAAAAAAAAATCTCAAAACTTTGTTGGTGACTATGAACAACTTGATGTACCAAAGATTGGTATTGGGACTTTTTTTTAGTGTTAAAAACACATTATTTTAGAAATCCTTGCAAAAATCAAATAATTGGATTTTTAATGAAACTTTCAGAGCTGCTTCACAAATGAATGAAAATATTTTTGGCATTTTTTTTTTTTTTTTAGAAAATCATGATTTATGGTAAAAAATATATGAAAACTTGAAGAATTTAACGCTGTAAATTTAAATATAATTAATTTGTTTTTCAGTGAGATACATATTGCAATTATTGTCTTTTTTAGTTTCAATTCTAGAGACAGAAACAAAGGGAATCACATTCTTCAGGCTTTAGACATTAAATAAAATAAGTGTAAATGATTATATAATTAATACAAAAATTTAACATTTTCATAACTGTCATATCACAATATTAATAATAAGGTGAAAAAATTAACATTTCATGAAAAAGATACCTAATTAGGTACCTATCTTATGAAGTTTTATGGTATTTTTTTATATTATCTCAAATTATGAGAATATTTTTCATAACTGAGATAATATAAAAATAATATAAAATTTCCTAATAAATGTATGTAAAAATTATAGGTACCCCTCTCATGAAATTTTATCTCACTCTGTTATGAAATTTCCAATGTATTTTATTGTCAGTATTTTATTTTTTATTTTTCTAGAAAGTAAAAAAACACTTGCTGAAAGTATTTGTTCATTTTTAAAAATTACTGGGTAGTTAAATAAGTTCACTTAAAATTTGTAAAACTTGTCATTTATTTTCTTCCATTCAATAACTTTTCCCTGACCTAAGCTGTCAATACATCAATGTAACTGTCAGTTAACACCTCAAAAACAAGTCACCATAGTTAAGACATGCTTCTCTTATTTTCAACTACATTTTTACTGGGAAAAAATTAAAAAAAAAAATGTTTGTTGCCATTAAATTAAGTAAATTTTGAATTTTCTAATTTTCCTCAAATAACTTTTGAAAAAAAGGTATAATTTATTTTTACAAGAGAAATTAGAGAATTTAACTTTTTGTTTACAAATTTCTCAAAAATGATGAACATCACTGATTTTAATGGTATTCTGCTAATGCAAGAAAAACAAGATTTTTAATCAAAATATCAAATGTTCTAAATCCTCAAGTTTGGGGCCTTTTTTCATCATGGTATGCTCTTTTTTTAGTGAAACAGTGTTGATCCCTACTCTAGTATGTTTTTTATTTAACTGGAATTGAACTTCTATCTGGATTTTTATTTCACTTACCACTTTTTCACTTTAACTTGCAGTAACATTAAATAAGACAATTTTTTTTTTTTTTTTTTAAAAAAGAAAAAAATTTTTGCATTTATGGGCTGAAATCTGTATTTGTTAACTGAAAGGATTTTTTTTTTCTAAATTTCTAAAAATAAAAATTCAACTGATGGTTCTTTCATTTTGCAAGAGTAATCTTTATTTCTTTTAAATAATTATCAATCAATACAACTTGCTTTTCTGTCCTCATGCTGTCATGTGAGCATAATCATCATGGAGTAAATTTAAAAAAAAAAAAAAAGTCAAGTTAATTGAAGAAATATTTTATTGTTGAGTAAGGATCAAACCATAGCTTCATGTTTTATGCTTATGGCTAATATTAAATGTCTTTCTTTCTATTTGATTGAAAACTGTTTCTCGTATTTTTCAGGAATTGGCCGTTTATGCTGAGGAAAATATAGAAGCTTCTGATGCCCCTCTCTTTCTTCGCTTCATCAACTTGCTTATCAATGATGCAATTTTTCTCTTAGATGAAGCTTTATCAGTAAGTAAATTATCACCTTGTGTTGTTTGTCTGTAGTGTTTTTTTTTTTTCTTTCTTCTTAAAAAGTGATGGTTAACTTGCTTATAGATTTTATCAAGTCTAATAGTTTAGTCTACATCCTGGTATTTGGAAAGCTGAGAGAATTCCAGGATGTAGACAAATTCATTCTGTCACACAGACATCACATTAATTCTTGATACTGACTGCGAAAGTTGAAAGTACTTGAGCAAAAATAAAAAAATATGACCTTTGGACAGTTTATCCACAACTTTGACCACAATACTCAAGATCTTTTTAAAAAAACAAAACTAACAAAAAAAACACTTTTGAAGAAATTGTCCATATTCTTTAGCATTGTTTTTCATGCTTTTGATCATTTTCTGGTTATCCTCCAGAACGAAACAAATGTTGTCAAGATGAGCTTGGATTGACATACTGGCCTTTCTTTTAGAGAACATTAGTAAAAATAAATAAATAAATAAATAAGGAAATACATTGGTTACAGTGTAGGTATCTTCAGTCCTGTAAGAGAGCAGACTATTTGAAGAAGGATAAACTTATCAGCCTCCTCAGTGTCATTATCAAACTTTTGAAGTTATAATCAACAAGAGTGTTGTTGATTACCTCAATTACCTCTTGAGCAACAAACAGTATAGATTTTGATCTGTTTGGTCCACTGCTGATATTCTGTCATTACTCACAGTATGTGATTCACTAGGAAATAAATACAACTCATGGACTTAGATATTTCAAAAGTCTTTCAGAAGGGGGGTTGCTGTACAAGTTCCCCCAGTTATGAAGTTACTATTAAATTGACTTAAACTAAACTAAGTTTAGTATAGTGATGAATGGGTGCTCTCTTCTTGAGTACCTATTGTGACTTAAGCTCAACCCAGACTGCAAGTGGAGCTTGTACATATGATCCATTGCTAATGCTGGAAAAATAATCTGTTACCTTACTGTTTACTCTGTAATCCTTTACCTTAAATGGCTCTTGGATCTTGTAGTAGATAATTTTGAAAAACTATTACATTTTATTTTGTTCCTTCAGAATGAGGAGTTGATAAGCTGTAAAACAAAACCACCAACCATGATTTGATCAGTATTTTGTGTAGTTGAAAATGAATAAATTTTTAAAGCAAACTTGTAAATTGTAATGCCAAATATGCAATTTGTTTCTGTCAAGCAAATTATTTCTGTTTTTGAAAATAAAGCAAATGTTGATGACCAACTTGTGTCCAGAATTCTATCCACTTTGAGAACCTTCAGCTTTGATACAGTCTCTAACAATAGTTTAAAGACTTTGTTTGGCTCTTACTGCTTTTATTTTATATTCTGAAGGATAATTTAAATGCTTTAGCTATTTTGATCAGCTAGGAGTATGCATGGTATACATTTCTGCATGTTCATTTTCTCTACAGATATCTTTTACAAAATTTTAAATATCTTACTTTTCTGACTTTTTTTTTTTTTTAATGTTCATCAAGGACAAACTCTAGTTTGAAACAATAAGATACTAAGATCTTATGAAAAGGTTAGAGTACACATGTCATCAGTATTTAGCATAAACAAGTCTAGGGTGTTGCAAAATGTAAAAGTAAGATTCCACAATATATGGTAGAATTTTTTTTTTTTTTTTTGTTAGAAATTTCCTGAAATTCTTGAAAAGCAAGAAGGATGATGATTTTTAGTCGAATATATATGGATTGGCCACAACTTTAAATGGAGTTATTTTTCTATTTCTGAATTGTAAGATGAAACATTTTCAAATAAGTATAATAAATACACCGATAACAATTCTTAAGAGATTTTTTGTTTTACCTCCTTTTAAAAATTTTTTTTTTTTTTTTTTTGTAATTTTTTTTTTTCCTTCTTATAAATTGCAAAACTACATGATAGAATTTATTGAAGTCCTTGCAATAAAAGCTCATCTTATTTTCCAGTTTATGATGCAAATAAAAGAGAAACAGCAAGAAAAAGATTCTGGCTCCTGAATCAATTACCCTCTGATCAACGCCGAGAACGAATGTCTGATTTGCGCCAGATCAGTATGCTAGCTCGTTACCACAACATGATGGCTGTTTCTACAATTCATGCCCTTGAACTTTTATCCCGTGAAATTAAATCTATATTTACCCATGCTTCCATGGTGACGCGAATTTCAGAAATGTTGAATTACTTCCTCCTGCACTTGGTGAGTAAATTCCAGGTTTTGACTTATTAATGTAATTATTTATATATTCATAGGGTATAAAAGTTATTTTTATAGTACACTATCAGTTTTGAGTGGATTTAGTTTTACTTTAATAATTACTTTTACAAAATAATTTTTTTTTTTTAGTTAAAAATTTGTGTGTTTATGCAACAGTAATTTTTTATGGAGGGCTTAAAATTCATGCATTTTCAGTAACTATAACCTACCTGGTAGGTCCACTAGTATTGCTCAGAAGTTAGGGTCAACTTATACATGTGCTATATGAAATTAATCTTTTGTGAAAAACCTGATTTAAGTGTCACACTATACATGAGGGAGGCATATGCACCAGTATATACAGCAGAAATTCGACAAAGAATTAAGACTAAACCAAGGTGATTCTGGGAGTATGAAAGCCTTAGAGTTGGTAAGGAAAAATCACTGGACTATCTTTCCCAAAATGAGCATTGCAATGTGCAGTTTACATGTAATGTAAATTTTTATGGAGGGCTTTAAATTCATGCATTTTTAATAACCATAACTTACCTGGTAGGCCTGCATTATCACAGTACCTTTGGCTAATCTTAACGGTACAGGTCAACTCTTTTAGCCTGCCTCCCATAACATAGTATGGTATCTAAATCTTTGTATTATATTAAGTGGTAAGTGTGTGTGTGTGTTTTTGTTTTCATCATTTAGGGGTAGCTTTGTACACAAAGTATGAAGACAATTTATTTGCTATGTCGAAGATGATGCTTAGTACTGCAATTTTTTTTTTTTTTTTTTACTACAGTAGGCCTACTAGTATTGCCCAGAAGCTGGGGTTGCATCATGCACAAGCTATATGAAAAAAATCGGGTTTTTTATAAAGAAATTCAGGGGTAACACTACACATGAAGTAGGTTTATACACAAGTATATATGGTATATTGTAGCTGTTTTTATGTAAATTTAATAAAAGAATTTTAATAGATTTTTTTTTTTTTTTAAATGCGGTTATTGAAATTTGCAATATTATTTTCTTACTTTCAATTTTGTAAAACAGTTTCCAACTTAGATCTTCAGTGTATTTAGCCCTTTTTGTAATTAATAAGAGTGAAATTACAAATGATTTTAATTGATGCATATGATTGATTTAGCTTAATTTATTTCTCTCTTTAACTTAATTACAATGTTAAAAGAATAATAATATAAGTATATTCAATCAGTAGAGAAATAGCTTGTGGGAAGCATTACTGAGAAAAGAACCAGCAATAAACTTTGGATTCTGGTGGTACAGGCTGAGAGATGGATTGTGTAAGGTCAGAGGCCCAGAAAATGATCCCAAGAATCCAACAGATGCAGACATCAGATGAGAGAGGAAACTTTGATCACACTCCGGAAAACAGCAGTCTGGCAGGCTGAAACATTCTGAAAAACAAAGACATGGAAAATTAGTCTAAATCAATCAAATACAATGACCAAAAGGATGTATTTGAAACTATGCTTAAATAACCAATTCCAGCTCAAAAAACTTGGGTACCTGGCAGAAACTACACTCAAAGAATAGATTTTTTTTTTTTTTTTTTTTTTTTACAAATGTCAGAATAAATAGGTAGTTTGTGGATTAAATTAATATCAGTGAAAGACATTTGCTTCAATTTTCCTTAATTGATATCTTTGTTTAAACTTTGATTTCTTTTTTTAAATTTGATATTGTTCCTTTCAGGTTGGTCCAAAACAGAAAAATTTTAATGTAAAAGACAAAAATGAATATGAGTTTAAGCCTCAGCAGATAGTATCTGACATTTGCCAAATCTATATCAATCTTGGGGAAGATGAAGGATTTTGTTTGGCTGTCTCATCTGATGGCCGCTCATACTCAAGTGGGCTGCTTGCCAAAGCAACACATGTTTTACGGAAAATAGGACGTCTTCCTCAATTCATTGACAGTTTTGAAGAACTTGACAAAAAAATCAAGGTCAGTATGTTATTTTTTTTTTTTTTTTTGTGAATGGTAGAAATATTAAAATAGCTTATACATATATATGTAAGCAAGGAAAATATGGTTTGAAATATCAATAGTTTATATTAAATATATTTTATTTACTTTTTTTTTTTTTTGTTTCACCAATGATGATATACCAGAATCACTCTTTGTCAAACACATGCTAAACATTAAACTTATATTGAATTCTTTTTTTTTTTTATCTTAGGCAATAAATTAACTTCATTCACCTTTCAACAATCTGAGATTTTATATAATAAATACTTATATATAAATTCCCAAAAAGTAGAACAATTTTTCTTAAAGCACCTTGTAGCATGATTTATCCATGTTATACCATAAAATTTCTGTTGTAGATGGAATGCTTAGCATTATTATCTATTATAATTAGAGGATTTGAAATAATCTATAACTATTGTCAGGCAGTGGACACCTTTCAAGGCTATGGATATTTTCAGCTTACATTGTATGTCACCACTGAGTTGATGGTGCCTGCAATTTTTACTTTATATATTTTTTAAAATTTATAACTTGCATTGTAAGAAATACTGCATAAATTTGAAAGTGATTTATCTGTGACAAACTTATGTTTATTATACACTGGCATTTCTCTTTTGTATAATGAAGAAATTTAAAATTGTAAGCAAAGTTATTTATCCAGAATCCTATATAGTTTTAATTGTGCTGGATTCTTAATTAGCTGCTTTTTTTTAATTTTTTTTTTAATTAGAGACCTATAGGAAAATATTTTCATTATCGAAAATTTACATTAACCTTCTGAAAAAAAAAAAGAAAAGTACCCCCACTTTTCTGTTCCATTAATAACTCTGTCAGGCTATGGATTGCATTTAAACCATTTTTCTCACTAGTGTTTCAGGTTTTTATTATAGAATTTTAATGCGCTCTGTACAAATATATACAAAAAGAATATAAGTAGGTAAAAATATTTTGGGGGAAGCTAGTGAATTATAAAGAGACTGCTCTTATTGATGTCTTCTCAAATTTGGAAGTAAGCTTTAAAAAAAATTAAAAAAAAATAAAAATCACTTTTGTGAAAATATTTGTAAGTTGAAACAACATTAAGGGTATAAGAATCAATTTGGTTTTTACATGGTATTTCAATCAAAATCTAAGACCAACATATAATTTTCATGTAACAAAAATGCCATTATATATTTATGTTGTCACAGGTGCTCAAAATGTGCCACCCTGCCAACAGTTTTTCCTTTTTCTATAGAATGTGACAATTCTGTTTGGTTTTTATTTCATGGTCTTTGGGAAAAAAGAAAAAATAGTCTTCTTTTTACACTTATTTTTCTTATCCTTGAAAACTCCTCACCAAAAATGATCGATAAGAAACTTTTTTTTTTAGGCATTGGAAGTAAAACAAAAAGAGGAGGATGAAATGGTTGCTGAAGCACCAGATGAATTCCTTGATCCAATTATGGGAACTTTGATGAAAGATCCTGTTATTCTACCCACATCTCAAACTGTTCTTGATCGTACAGTCATAGCACGGCATCTCTTGAGGTAAGATAACTTTACACAAGTAATTTATTTGTGAGGAAATCATGCTGATCTATGGAAGATATATATAATTTTCTTAAAGGAAAACTATAGCAGGCCTTATTTGATAAATAATTATTTACAATTATGTTTATTTTTTTAATATTTTTTAAAGTTTGAATAAAAAAAAAAATATTAAGTTAAACGCACTCAAATATTTGAATAAATAAATATCAAACTTTTTATCAAATAATTATTTAATATTCTTTTATTTACTATAGATATGAAAATAACGTTTATAGTGTTTTGAAAGTATCCACAGTATTAAAAAGTAAAAATGAATGGTAATCCTAATTCGGAATAAGAATTATTACCACTATTACTCTAGTTTTTTTAGTCACACACATACAGACAACTACATTTTATGTATGTATAGATGGCTGAAAAATATCAATAAATTGTCATTAATAAACTATTATTCAGAGATCTTCCAAGCAATGCTAGGTATTTCCCATATATATATATATATATACACACACACACACACCAGGTTATTAAAAAATATGAACATTTGAAAGAAGAGTTTCCTGCATTTGAGGTAGCCATGAGCTTGCTATCATCATGCACGTGCCAAGAAAATGACATTTGAAACTTTATGCCTCATACAGGCACTTACCATGGTAAGACAGGAAATATAAATTGATTGCTTAAAATACATGTGACTTGGCTATTGGTTTTCCTTATTAAAAATATTGCGTAATGAAACCTGTCCATTCGTTTGAATAACCATATATATATATATATATCTCCAAGTATATGATTGGTGTATACAGAATAAATTCCAATAACCAACAATTACTATTCTTAAGAGTGTTCAATACAGAGTAGAGCGAATATAATTATTTATTTAAAAATTATAACATAAATATGTTATAAAATCACTACAAAAATAGCCATTTGTGTTTCAACATCTCTGGTGCCTTATCAAGTGATGATGTAGATTGTAGAATAAAGGTTTTGAAAGGTTCAAATTAATTAACCACCCCTCGTAAGGGGAAACGCTGTTACACGAGCTGAAATGACTAATCAAAATTTCAGCTTGTGTAACAGCATTTCCCCTTACAAGGGGTGGTTAATTAATTTGAACCTTTTATCACTTGATAAGACACCAGAGGTGTTGAAATAAAATGGCTATTTTCATAGGGATTCTATAACATTTATGTTATTTTTAAATAAATAATATAAATAAATATATATATATATATATATATATATATATGGTCAGAAAGCGAATGTTCTAACCAATCAGCCACATGCCCATGAGACCCAGGTTCAAATCTCACAATGGTTGGTTTGTCAGGAAGGAAACTTCCTGATGTTATCAGTCTGGAGGGGGAAGATCTTTTGGAAAGTGTCTGAAAACCATACCGTGAGTGAAATTGGGTAGATGGAGCACTTGGGCGTCTGGTGATAGTTGTGCTAGCATGAAGTCATCGTGATCAAGAGTTTGACTGTGCTGGCCTTATTCAAAATTGCTGATCATGCTAGTTACTGTAACTAAGGTCTGGCTCAGCAAAGTTGCAGTCTAAACCACAGGTGGACTCTGTGGGTGTTGAACAAACACAAATGTGCCTGAGCAAGGTCATTGGCTAGTTGCCCTAGTAGACGGGTATCCTTGAATATGAGTATATAGCTATATATATATATATATATATATATATATATATATATTATTCTTACCTGGCTCTGGGTTTTTTTTCCACTCATTGCCTCTCTCAACCTCCATGCTTATTTCTCTACAGAAGTGTAACAGATATACTATAAAATTATATATATTTTGAAAAATATATGGGTTGATGTTTTAATATCTTTTTAATTACAATAATTCTTGTTCAAATTTAACATCAGTATGTATAGAAAAAAAATACTTTTTAGTCTATTGTATTATTTAAACTATTTAATTTATTTATTCCAGTGACCAGTCTGATCCATTTAACAGGAAGCCACTGACAATGGACATGGTTATTTCAAATACAGAACTGAAAGAAAAAATACATAAATGGCTAAATGATAACAAGTCTAAGTGAGGAAGAAGAAAAAAAAAAGGACAATGGCATTTCAATATTCTGTGATAATTTAGACCTGGTACCATTAAAATAATTTTAAAAAATCATGGTCAAAGCAACTCTATTTGAAGATATTATATTTTACTTGTTTTGCATTTTTATTGTGCAATGATTTTCTCATGGAATATGTCTTTAAAAACAAATGGGGACAAGGCATACAATTTTTTTTTTTTAATAAACCAAAGTCCATGGACAGTTGTGTAAAACCTTGGGAAGATAATCTAAGAAACATTCTTTTTGCATGCATAAGTAAAACAGTTTATTGGTAACTGATCTCTAAATTGGTGTTAGTTATATAATAGACTGTAAAACTGCACCTTTTAACTTACAATCATTTTATCATAAAGATAAAACAAGATTCAAAATTTAAAACTTAAATATTTTTTTGTCTTTATGATCATCACAGCTATTACACACACTTTTAAATATCTCAATACAACAAATCTCACTTTCCTCTCCTTACAAAATCTGTTGTCATAGCAACAGTCAACTAATGTATGCTTGTTTTTTGGTACAATTTAGAGGAGATTGGATCAATATTAAAAAAATAAATTATATTGTTTATAGATGGGATGAAGGATTTGTCTTCATTGACAGCTGCCTTACTGTTTATCGAAACCTTAAAACCAGTTTTAATTTTCAATGATATATTAAGTCTATTTTTTATTCTTCACGTTTTAGAAAATTTAAAATTGTGATATTTTAAGCATTACTTTCTAAAAATGACTTAAAGCCCACAAAGTAGTATTTAGCACAGGCTGGCAAATCATTCTACTATAATAGGTTAGATCTTTTCAATTTAGTCATGGCTAACTCTATTCCATAATAGTAATTAACTATTATGGGACAGAGGTAGTATTAGTTTAGAGCTTGTCTAAATTTAAAATAAAAGAAAAACAAACTTTGAATCTTAATCAGAAAAAATAAGTTGTTTGGTTTTTATGCTAATTATTAAAAAATAATAGGCTTTGAATAACTTTTTTTTTTTTGTCTCTATTATGTGTAAATAAGTGAAATTATGAATGGCTGTGTGGGGGGTGAACAAAGTTTGTGGAAAAATTCATTTAAATAAATTACAATAAGTAACTAACTATTGTAATTTTTTTTTTATTTTATTTAAAAACATTTTCACTCCTTGCATCCTAAAAAATGTGACCTTCATCTACTTTAATGACAATATTTATAAATGATGTAACATTTTATTGATATTACAGAATTTATTGTAAAAAGTATCTTGATGTTGGCATTAAAAGTACTTATTCATGTTTTCATTGGATTTTGTTTGAAAGTGGATTCTAAACTATAAACTGACCTTCTTATATATGTACAAATGACTCCTTGTTCAAAACATCTTTAAATAATCAGTTAACATTCACTAGAAAATAAATGTGAGAATCTAGCAAGAACTTAAGACATACCGGCAGATAATCAGTATAAGATTGAGAGCAGTTGGTCCTAATTCTTGGACATTATTCAAATGTATAGTGCATGCCAATTTATTATGTAAATATGTTTGGACCCTGATCAGAATGAAGGATAAAATAATTGTTTTTTAACACACATATTGGAACAGCATTATTATACAATGCCTACAAAATTTTTTTCATGTCAAATTATTAATACAAAATATTAACAAAAAATTAGCACCTAGAATGAAGTTCAAAAAAACTATTCAGAAAATAATAAAAACCAATGAATTAAAAACAGGAACTTATGAAAACAACTCTAATGTGCAAAATGTTTTCAGTTGTGTTAGGTTGTTGCCAGTGTTTGTTTTTCTGTCTTTCATGAAATTCTGTGGATTTTTAAATTCATAATAATTTGTACATGTTTTAGTAGACCCCCCATGTTTTTTTTTTTCTTTTACTTTTCCATATAGTGAAATCCAATGAGAAATATCTTCTATATGGAATGTCCCTGTAGGACGTTGGCAAAATGAAATTATTTTTTTTTTTTTTACCTAATGTAAATCCCTACCAAGCAGTATATTTTCTTTAATAAAACTTAATCCTTCTAGGCCAGTAGATGGGCTTTTCCCCAGTGAAATTGCTATTTCAGGATAAAAAACACATCAAGTCTCATCAAATATATATATATATATTATATATAAATAAATAAAAGTGAACATTGAAGTCAACACTGTTTCATGCTAAACGCAATCATCAAGCCACATGTTGAATTTTTTCATCACTTTTGAGTGTTGACTTCAATGTTTGCTTTTATATTTACATATACTCTATCAACTCCAAAATACACAAAAATCAATGCTGAGAATAAGGAATAGACCAAGATAATGGATATAAAAGTGATGAAATAACAAAAGGTTGCTTGATTAGTGCCCATTAGGTAGCAAAGCTAGAAGGGAAAATAGATATTAGATAAAGATGTTTGTTGGTTAGACATAGCAGGGAATAATATTGTCATTGAAGGAGTTGGAAAAGGCAATGGCATCACTAATGGTTGATTTATTATTCAGACAATTGCAAATAGGGAATACTTGAAAATAATTTTAAGCGGGGGGAAAAAAAAAACAAAAAAAAAAAGCAGAAATGACAACACTATCCAAAAATGTGTATTGAAAAGGTCATATATAAGTCGGGGGTGGTGGTAAAAAAAGTTCTCAAAAAAAAGTTCTTTTTTAATCAGGCAGAGTTTATAACTTTTCAACACTTGCATGTAAAATTCTGAAATAGTTTGGGGAAATATGACGTCGGGGAAAAATCAACACCAGTGGTTTAATGCTTCTTGAACTTTGCACTGTTTAATCTTTTCATCTCTAGCAATGGGGTGATCATGTTACTACATGGATGCATTCTTGTTCATGCTAGTGGGATTTCATTGATTATGTCATCGTCCGCAAGAGATATATTGTTAGATCTATGCATGGTGCAGATTGTTGGACTGATCATGCTCTAGTGAGGACCAAAATGAACTTCGTTCTTAAACCAGCAACTAGACAAAACAATAGAAAGCCACCTGCACTCTCTGGACTTGTTGAAATCAATGATACATTCTTCATGGGACTCTTTGAAGAAGAATATATATGAAGTGGCCGAGGAAGTTTTTAGGTAAAATGCCAGCAAAATGTTGAAGATGCTATCAAGGAGATAGAAAGAATCAGATATGAAGTTCTGTTGCGAAAAGACCTGTCCAGTGAACAATACAGTAAACTGTGCAAGGAGTTTAAAGCTGCAGAAGCTTAACATGCTCTTCAAACTATACAAGAAAAATGGTGGTCAGAGTTAGCAGATTAAATACAAATTCAAATTATACCAAGCAGATGTCCTGCTTAATGAAACAAGTATTTGGCCCCAGATCCACCAAGATTGCTGTCCTCTGTCCTGAGAGGAGCAATGATCTCCTCACAGACATGGATAACATGACCAAAAGATGGAAGAAACACTTTGATAGGCTGTTGAACAGAGGGACTCAGCATGGGCAGGACTGTTGGGGTTGATGGCCTTTCTGCTGAGATATTCTGTTATGGTGTAATACATTTAAGTTAATTTATACATGTTCTTATTGTAAAGGTTTGGAGGGATGCAACAATGATACCTATATATAAGTGTAAAGGTGCCTGGGAATTATGTGGTAATTATAGAGTGATTGCTCTCCTTTCTTCAGCAGGTAAGATCTTAGCCTCTGTTTTCTTATTAAGATTAAATTAGAGGATAGTTGACAACATATTGCCTGAGTCACAGTGTAGTTTCTGCCAACACAGAGGGACCAGATATGATTTTCCAGAAAAAGAGCTGTGAACAACAAATGGACTATTATCAAATATTTGTAGATCTGAGGAAAGCTTTTGACACTGTTAATCATACTGAGCTCCGGAAGATCCTCTTGAAATTGGGCTGTCTCTCCCACTTTCTCAGGATTTTGAGGTCCTTCCATGACTATATGGAAGCCTGTGAAATTTTGGCGGAGTGCTTTACAGGGCAATTCAAGTTTGCTACATTGTTTTCTATCTACTTTACAGTTGTACTGCTTGATGTATTTGGGGACTACCATGACGGTATTATATTGGTCTGGATAACTGGGAGACTAACTGAAGACTGGGTTTGGAGAGCTGGTATTGCTGACAACATCAAGATCTTCCATGAGGCATCACAAAAATATTCAGAACTGAGGAGGGGAGTTCAGAAGCAATCCGTGAATTGCCATGAGGTGCCAAGAATGTAACCCTCTTTCAATGTTAATATTCAATTGCAACTAGAAGTTTCCTAGGTGGTAATCAGAAACTTGAAATTTTTTTCCCTTTTCCACCCCTTCTAGCACCTTGTGTCTCTCTCTGTGGTGGTGGTAATAGGGGAGAGGCATATCTATGCATACATTGTTTTACTTATTTATGCTTATTAAGTTTTTTCATATTAATTACATGGTAAATTTTTCTTTTCTTTTTTTAAATTATCAGTGTAGAATAAACAAGCGTGGTTAAGCATGAATGACAAAATTCTTTTTTTTTTTTTTTTTTTTTTACAAATGTTACTCCAATTATAGGCCCAAGAACCACTCAATGTAGAGGGTTACTGTATGGATTCATATCATAGGAAAGAACAAACATTAGGAGCACAGAACTGAAGCTGACGTTAGAGGGAATCCAATCCTAAACAGGAAACATGGGATAAACCTACTCTTGTTCAAAAGACTGGGGAGGAGTGGGGGATGAATGAAAGGTGAAACTGCTGATAGATGGAATACAGTTTAATAAATAAAATCTCGTGAAACAATAAGAGCAAGAAAAAAAGAACTGTAAAATAATACCTAACAAAACATATAATGCAAGTCAAAAGCAAAGTAACTATAAAATGATAAAGTAAAAAAGCTCATCAAATAGAAAGTGTTCACATGCAGAAGAGATATACTCAGGTGATTATAGCTTTCTGACTTCAAGCAAAGAAAGAACAAAAATGTGGGGATAAGAGCAAGATTTGTCCATTTTTTTTTATTTTTTTATTTTTTCTTGGTTAGGAAGAAATCCCAGCATGCATCTCTATGATTTGGGGAGAAGGGATTTTTTTTTTTTTTTTTAGCAGTCATAATGATATTTCTTACAAAGAGAATGACTTCATCTCATCTGAATACTAAGTATCAATGTGAATAAGATTTTTTTTTTTTTTTTACAGTTATAAAAATGTAATTTTAGAAAGTAATAAGTCAGCCAAACTTGCTTCAGTTTTCTCATAAGATACAAGTTCACATGCAAAAAAGAATGTCATTTTTTTTTAATGGGTAATTTCAAGTAACAAACTGTAGTTGCACAAAACACACATGGCAATCATTTCTCAGTTCAGCAAATACTTAACAGATGACAACAATTTCAAAGAAAAAAAGAGGCTTATGGCCATATTATGTTGAAACACTGTTTCCTGTACAATTACTGAAGTTAAGCAATGTTGAGCCTGGTTAGTACCTAGATAGGTGACCACTTAGGAATACCAGGTGCTATAAGCTTGAATGTGTGGGTGGTGTAATGAATGGGTAATGGCTTGAAATTGTTAATTGGAGAGCCAAGTTCCAATTCCAGTTGGATTCATTATATTCGCTTATGCACAAATAACCTTGGGAAAAGTATGAATCTACCTCTTTCCCCAAGCTATGGGTTAATTATTAAAACTTGTATCACTAAATCGTTATCTAAAAAAAAAATTTTACAATCTAAAAAATATTTTCTGTCTTTAAATAACCTGCAAAAGGTTGATAAGCCATAGAAAACAAATCAATCAAAAAAAAAAGAATTACTTGCTATTATTAATTTTGATTAATTTAATTTTTAATTGTTTTTTTTTCATCACTTTACTTAGGCCATTCAATGTGGTAACACCTGTAAATAACTCATTATCTCAGAAAAGAGAGAAAGTTCAAATCTTATGAAGAGCTTATTTTTTTTTATTGTTGATGTGCATCATTTACTAATTGCCTAAGTTAGAATTAAAAGTAAGTAAAAATTAAATTACTTATCAAAATTAATATTAATTGCCAGTAATTGATTTTCTTTTGAGGGCATAATGACTAAAAGTAATAACAAAGATGAGAACATTAGTTTGACTGTAAATAATGTAAAAGACATCTCTTTTGTCTCAAAGAAGCCTGGTTAAATGTACCAGCAGCTTTAACTTATAAGATATCAGAGCTCAACAGATTTGCTTATGCTTGGGTTAATTAGTAGAACTTGTAACAATAAATCATTATTATCTCTAAAAAAATTCTTCCTATCTAAAAAAAATTTTTTTTCTGACTTTAAATAACTTGCCAAAGGTTGATAAACCATAAAAAACAACAGCTTTGTAGAAAAAAAAATAATCCCATCTGTAAAGCCATCACTTGATTTCATTATCTCTCTTGGCACCATTTTTGTTTTGGCACTTGTAGTATCAATAGCAGCACTAGTTTCTTTTTTTTTTTTTTTATTAGATGAAACATTGTCAATCATTTCACAATGATTCACTTTAATAAAATAAACTTATGACTGTAATTACTGGTCACGTTTTTCATTAATTATTTATTTGGATTGAAATCATTTACTACTTACTGCTGCCATATATAGGCAGGAGCTGTCTAGTTTTGATAGTTCAAAAGCATCTCTGTGTCCTTTTGAGTGGTGAATTATTTTACACCCTATAACCCCTTTCCCACAGACAAAACATTGCAAGCCTCTTGCTACTCTATTGCTACTTCCATGGAAAATGTTCAGGTGAACTACATTCCTTAGTTCCACCAGTTCCAACCTTCATGACTAAGACCTGCCATGCCATTCACATTGTAGCAAAACACCCTCACCCTCATTTCCTTTGTATTCTATTGGTGTTAATGAAAGTTGAACAGCTCTTTACAAACTGCTACTTTGTGAACCCACTCTCAAGAGGATGCTTCCCCAATCACTACAATCTTAAATCTTTTTAAGTCTAGGGTTAACTGTTATCTTCTCCATATAACCGCATACTGTGCTTTTTACTCTGTAATCCTCTGCCTAGAGTGGCTCTTGGGCCTTGTACAAGTTGAACATCATTGTTTTCAAAAAAAAGAAAAAGGAACTGAGATAATTTTATTTATATGTATATAAGGCTGGCCATTCCTATCTGAACATACTTGTTTGATAGGGTGGCTGGATAATCTGTTACAGGCACATTTATGATGTTTCAATAATCACAGTCAACCTATGGTTTTGTACTTCAATAATGTTGTGCAGGCCTCAGTTTCTGGGAGAGAACGCATCATGTGGCATGGTAATCAGTTTGGATAAGGCCAGTACATGCAAACTCTTGATTACAATGATTTTTAACTTTGTACAAGCACTACCATCAACAGTTTCTAAACAGCTTTTCTCTCACAAGGCTTTAGTCAACTT
Source organism: Acanthosepion pharaonis (assembly GCA_903632075.3). Lineage (NCBI taxonomy): Eukaryota > Metazoa > Mollusca > Cephalopoda > Sepiida > Sepiidae > Acanthosepion > Acanthosepion pharaonis. Next base: position 4,012,578 of record CAHIKZ030004103.1, on the reverse strand, counting down.
TCCAAAGGTGTTGCACAGGCCATATTATCAAGAAATCACATCTTTGTCAAATCAACCATGGCTTTTATATGGTTGGAATACTTAACTCCTTAATGATTAAGCTTGTGGCCAACTCCTTAACCACATGCCTACTTGTTAAGGTGTTGGTCACATGCTTACTCATTAACACTATATATATTATAGAGACAAAGACCAAACAAAGCAATAACGTCAATGATTCAAACTTACTATAAATTTATTTATAAGCAGTTTTTATTTTTAATATAAATTTCAGAAAAGAGTTACCTCCCTTAGATTTAAATTCATCCATATTGCAGCAAGTAATTTACTGAAATAGTTAACTATTTTTTTTTTTAACTAATGTGGTAAGAGTACTGAATAATTATGGTAGCAAATCATCTCATTAGAATATCCCTATATTAATTTTAATGAGATGACTTGCTATTCCATTGGTTTTGAAAACCCTTAATATTTCCATTAATTTTTCTGATAATTTGAAATTGCAATGAGTATGTCAGTATTTTTCCACCTTTTGAGTGGTAAAGTGACTGACTTGGCATCTCGACTTCAGTCACTTTCTCACAGACATGATGTGGCTTCCCTCTGTAATTTTCAGGGTAACTGCTTTGATGAGCTTTTTTTCCCCCTTTTGCCCTGACTACATGAATTCAAGCATGCTACTAGATTGGCATCTAGGTCCCACCCTTTTACTGCTGAAATAGTTAAATGCAACCACCACTTCTACTCCAACAGTGGAACTCCCTCCCATTTACTTGCATCCCTGAAAACTACAATCTTAAATTTTAAATGCAATATCAATTGCCATCTTCTGTCATCTTAAATCTTTTTCATCTTTTATTCTTTCCTCAATCCCCACCAAATCTAGTCTTTTTTCTCACTTTCACTCTCTGTCACCCCTGCCTTGCTTGGAATGAAATGATTAGAGAAATGAGAAGTAATTTTGAAAATTGTTTACACATTTTATTTATTTTTTTTTTATTCTGGATTAAGCAATTATAAAATAAATTTATTTTTTATCTGCCTTAGAAGATTTTTTTTTTGGTTGGAGAACCTTTATACCACCAGATGTGAAAGTTCATCAGAAAAATTACCATGAAAGTACTTATAGAAAAGGCATGGGGAAACACAGATCAGGACCAATAATCAAGAACCAAGAATCTCTAAATATATATCTGGAGCATGCATTAAATATTGCTGTCACATATGGTCTGGTGCTCCTGCTATATATTTAGAGATTCTTGATAAAATCCAAAGAAGAATCACTAATATTATTGATCCTGGCCTGGTGTTTCAGCTTCAGTTTATTTTTCTGCCACCATAATGTAGTTTCCTTTTCTATAAATACTTTCATGCTGATTGTTCGGATGAGCTGTTTGCTATAGTATCTAGGCTTTATGAATTTAAGTGCAGTACTAGATTGGTGGCTAGGTCTCATCAATTTACAGTTGAATTGGCTAGATGTCACCATAAATTCTATGCTAACAGTTTCTTTTCTTACATTTCTCACTTGTGGAACTCTCTTCTAGCTCCATGCTTTCCAGTCAACTTTGATCTTAAAAACTTAGAAGGATTGTCAATTATTATCTACTGTCTTACTGATTACTCTTCTATTGTTCTCACTCCTTAATAATGTCTTTTTTTTCTTCTAATTCTTTTATACTCAGTAACCTCATGAGGCTTTACTGACTTGCTTGGAGTGAATTTGATTTAAAAAAAAACAAAAAAACTCAAAAAACTATTTTGTTATGATGGGTTAACTTGATAATTTCTGTGTGAAGGTTGGAGGGAACTGTGGTTGTATTATATAATGGAAAGAATGATGATCAGGAAATTGGTTCCGAAGAATAAATACAGAAATGTTATTAATTTAGCAAGCTAAAATAGCTTAATAGCAGTAGCATTTCTATTTATGTGAAGTGTTGAATTAAAACTGCATACATACATAAAGATAACTCCTCATCCCCAAAATTCAGACAGTAACTCTTTGAGTTTAAAGAAAAAAGAAATCTTTTAAATGGCAACATAAAATCTACACTATTTCCGATCGGGTAACTTTAAAAAAATATTAGTATAGTATTAATGAGTAAAATCAACATGGTGGAACAAAAGTTGATTAGAAAGCCTCTATACAGTCAATTCTATTTAATAGAAGATGCTTAAATGAAAGATGGCTGCCTAAATATACTATAAAAAATCTGTCATCTCAGATTCAGTCACTTTCCCAACACCATAACACAGCTTCCCTCTTTGATACCACGATTTTTATGAATTCAAGTGCAGTACTAGATTGGCAGAAAGGTCTCCTCATTTAACAGTTGAAACTATGTAATAATAATAATGGACTCTCCTATTGTGAATGATAAATAAGGGTCAGCAGTTGATGGTGCCTTTCGTTTTACACTTATGCATGCTAGCAGGGGCTATTGTGGAGAAAATCAGGTAAGGGAAAGACATATTTCATTTATGATTTCTTAAGTGCGATACTAGCCCAGCCTTGCTGTGGGTGACAAAGCCCCACCAACAGATGAAATTTGTTGAAGCAAGATTTTGATGGCGTCTCTGCTTTAGAGCTTGACAAAGCTGATCATGGTGCTTCAGTCGACTGTCTTCAAAACCCTTCAACTTAATGAAACATGTCTTATGCCACTCCTTTCGGTTTGATCCTTGGGCTTCCCAGGTTTTCAGGTTAAAATTGAGACGTTTCAAGTTGTCTTTTAATTTGTTGTTGTAATGTAAGAGTGAAACTGAATGCTTGGAGTTTGGTAGTTATCCATACAGCACCTTTTTTATAATAATAATTATATATATATATATATATATTAGTAATAATTGTGTAAATAATGATATGTAATAGTGATAATAATAATATATATATATATAATAATATGCAATAGTAATAATAAATATATCGGCATGTGGCTGAGTGGCTAGAAAGTTTGCTATCTGATTATGAGATCTGGGTATGAATCTCAACATGTTTGATTTGTCAGGAAGTAGACATCCTAATGTTAGCAGTCTGGAGGGGGTGATTCCAACGTGTGGAATGTTAGGAAAGTACTTGAAAACCATACCATGAGTTGACCCAGGTGTGACCAAGGGTTTGAGCATGCTGGCCTTGATCAGATTGTTGATCATGCTAGATAACACGCTCTTTCCCAGTAACTGTAACTAAGGTCTGCTCAGCATAGTTGCAATATAAGCCACAGGTGGGATCTGAGGGTGTTGAACAAACACAAATGTGTCTGAGCAAGAGTTTGCAATTGGGATTGGTTAGCCACCCTAGTAAACAGGTATCCTTGAATACAAGTGGCTAACTATAGATAGAATAAATATGTAATAAAATAATTATATGTAATTGGAACCAAAGAGATTTGTGAATATTGAAATCATAAAAAATTTATATTTTCTCCAATAAACTTTTGATTTCACACCCTGTTCATAAATTATAAGAACATTGTGAAAAGGATTGATTTCTTACAGAGTTAGTTGTTTTATGGCCAGAAGATTATAGTGTATGTGTAACTGCAGATATACTTCTAAAATGTTTTATTTCATGATTAATAGTCAAATTTCAATCTTGCAATTAAAGTTAATTTCTTGATATATTTTTTTTAACTGTTTCACCCCAAGCAAGGCAACAGGTTGCTGAATGTGAAAGAATAAGAGAAAGAGAAAAATATTAAGGAGAGAGAACAATAAAAGAATTAAGAAAACAAAAAGATAACACAAAACATTGCATTTAAATTTTTGAAGATCAAAGTTAACTGGAAGAGAGTTCTATGAGCAAGAAGTGCAAGAGAAGAAACTGTTAGCATAAAACTTACAGTTACATGTTGCAATTTCAACTGTAAAATAATGAGACCCTCCTGCCAATCTAGTACTGAACTTAAATTCATAAAGAGGAAAGCTCATCAGAACGTTTACAATGAAAATATTTATAGAAAAAACACAGGTAATCTACATCACAGCAGTGGGAAAGTGATTGAAGCTAAGATGCCAGATCAGGATCAATAACATTGCTGATTCTTCTTTGGATTTTATCAAGAATCTCTAAATATATAGCAGAAGCACCAGACCAGATGTGACAACAATATTCAATGCATGGATGAATAGTAAATATATAAATATGTAAGGTAGATTCTGTCGAGAAAAGTTATCCAGTTTGACATAGTGAACCAAATTTCTTAGTAGCAGACTTAGCAATTGATTCAATATAATCTTTCCACTTCATGTCAGTGGAAGACATTAGCCTGAGAAGGTGCAAGGAATCACTTTCCTAAAGGTTAGCATCAGCCATGCTGATGGAAGGCAAAAAAAAAAAAGATGATTAAAAGTGAGCAGTTTTGTTTTGGAGCCACTAAAATTAACAAGCCATTTTTTGTCCGAGTTAACAGCAGATTGTAGATCATTTTTGAGATCAGCTGTCAATTTGACCTTATCAAACCAATTAAACTTACTATTAAGATAGGAGTAAATAATTGTACCATCAGTGTAGATACCAAGTTGTAAAACTGATAACATCAGGAATGTTGTTGACAAAAAATTAGGAAAAAAAAATTACTGCAATGAGATCTAGAAGAGTGGCCATTCAAGACAACTTTTATTTTGTCATTTGATAAGAAAGATTGGATCAGATCAAAAATTAATCCAGAAATACCAGAACCTTTCAACTTGTGAAGAAAACCAGCATGCCAAATTCTGTCAAATGCCTTTGAGATATCCAAAGCAACAACCTGAGCTTCACTATTCTTATCTAAAGGTTGATGAACTCTTTCAGCAATAATGGTTAATACATCAATAGTTGGCTGAGAGAATCAAAAGGCCTATTGCTTATCTGAAAGAAGACCCTGTCGCAATGCAAATATTTTGAACACAATTTTATGGCTTCAACTAAATATATAATATAAATAGGTATTGTTGGTAATTTTTTTAATATAAAATTGTGTTTTTTATACTTTTATAGTGTTTTGTTTTTATTTGGAGTGGGCTCACTATTTACCCATAGCTGGGACCATCACAGGCACTACCACTCCAGGTCAGAGTGGACCTGGGAACAACAGCAATTAAGAGGTCAAGCAGAAAAGCAAGAAGCAGCAAGACATTTGTTGTAGAGTTTAGAGAGAACAGGAGCCAGTTCAGGAACACATTTCTTCAGGACTCCTGCTAGGATACCATTGAATCCACATGCTTTATGGGGATCCAGATTAGAGATAAAAAGGCTATGTTATGCTGTAATCTAGACCAGTTTGTATTGCCATAGATGATGGGTAGTAATAATTATTTTAGCTTTTTTTTCATTTTTTTTATTACATAATCTTATGATATCTAGCAACAATAAAAATACTTGTGAATTTGATGCTTTTTTTTTTTTTTTTTTAAAAACCATTTCCTGTCATTTTTCATCTGACATTTTTTTATGACTGCAAAAGTTATTATAGTGGATACTCATATCTAAAATAGATGCCCCATTTTTATTTTTATTTTAAAGAGTGTGTATTACATGTAGTGTGCAGAATTAGATTTCTACATTCTCTGTTTTAAACCTGTTAAAAGAGAATCACAGCTAAGTATTCTCACTTTGTGCTGAACCCATTAAAAATGGCTGTCAGTATGAAACAATGCTTTCTGATTGGTCCATAAATAATAATGTCTCTGTCTACATCCTCGAGTTGACCTGTTCAGAGTTCAATGCACCAAAAATTGGTAAACATTCTCTTGAGCTTCCCACATGATCAAGAAAATTCATAAATATGAAACTTCGACATGACTTAGTGAGTCCTTAAAATAATCAACTCGTCACATGAATCCAGGAAACCCAACTTCCTTGTTAAAAGTTAATTTTTAACATCAACCCAACTTGTAGAATTTCTTTTCAATATCAACTCATCTAGTGACGAATTCAACTAAGACAAGATTCAGAAACTAACTCACTCAATATCTTAACAACATAAAGGACATCCTAACTCGAAGCAAGACAACTCTACAGTAAGTTAAGCAATCTATTTCATTCAATTTCACCATCAACATAAACTGTTTAATTCCTTACCAGATAGCATAACACCTTTTATATTACCCTTGATCACACAACCAAGAACTGTAAATTTGGCATGTTGGTTTTCTTCACAAGTTGAAAGGTTCTGGTATTTCTGGATTAATTTTTGATCTGATCCAATCTTTCTTATCAAATGACAAAATAAAAGTTGTCTTGAATGGCCACTCTTCTAGATCTTTTTATTATATTGTGTGTACTTGTTGTTATATAAAAATATTTTCTGTTAAAACAATTATCTGCCTATTTGATTATTTCTCTTTTTGTTGTTGTTGCCTTTGTTGCATTTGATTTAGTAAAAATAGTAGAGGGTTATTTGTATTTTGTCACTGATGCAGATTGGCTAACCAACTACAAATTGGTGATCCTGAAGTTGAAATGTACAAAGCAATAATTTAAAAACAACATTTTATTTCCCTAATTAACCACTGATTGGAGGTTCTTTTCAAGAGTAGTAGCCAAGTTTGTCAGTTCTAACGGATTTGCTATTGAGGCAGGAGTAAATCGTAGTGTCATACATACTTAGGAACTGATGACATCAGGAAGATCATTGATTAAGATCAGAAACAACCCAGTATAGAGCTTTGGGGGACCTCCATGTTCATGTGAAAGTACCTGGAAGCAAGCTTATTCAAAATGATCTTCATTGCATGATTTGATAGGTACAACTGGATTAAATCAAACAATTATACTGTAATACCATAGCCCTGGAGCTTGTGTAGAAGACAAGCATGCCAAACCCTCTTGAGATATTTAGAGCCACAGCTTCAGCTTCACTGTTATTATCAAGAGCTTGATGTACATATTCAGTGATGGCTGTTATCAAGGGTAGACCTATTGAAATGGAAGCCATATTGTTTGTCCAATAGGAGGACATGAGAAGTAAGATGCTTAACCACTTCAGCATGGATTAGAGCCACAAACACTTTACCAAAATGTGGTAAGAGACTAATAGAGCAATAATTACACTATTTATATTGTTTGGATTGTTGCCCCCATCTCCATTGGCACATTCACAACATTTTGGCCATTGTATGCTCCAGCATGACACATGAAATTAGAACAATCTACCTCCGTAGACTAAATAACGGGTTTGGTCTGGAATTCAAATGTATATCAACTGGAAAAGCTGTAGCATACAATAGGCAAAACATCATGAATATGGCAGTAAAGATGAGGACAACAGTCCAAATAATGTAAATTATATATATATAAATTATATATATATATATATATATATATATTTTCAATGTTTTATTATTATAAATTTAAACTTTCTTTAAACAAAAAGGCAAGAATACAAGTTGTGTGATGACTCAAAATCGTTTTTCTTTTCCAGAATGTTTCAGTGAATCTAACAGAAACATGAGTCACTTGGTTACAAAAAAAGATTTTATTCTTTTTTTTTCTGTTTTTAAATTTTATTATTCTTCAATTTAAAGAACTGAAAATGTTTGACAGGGCATTATGTTTTTGGCTATTTTTAAAGTCATGTGTAAACTCATTTATTTTTTTTTTTAAATACTACAAAAAACATAGTGTAAGTATTGTTTCAAAAATTATAACCAGATTCATCTGTTTGTTAATGTTTTGGAAGCAAAAGGTGAAGGTTTCTTTGCAAGTAAAAAAAAAAATGTGTTTATGGTTTTACTCATTACAAGTTAAATCTGAATAATTAAAATTTATCTTTTGTATCTTTTACATTGTTTCTAGGTTTTTGTAAGTAATTTATATATTTTCATTTCAGAGGTTTATTTTCTTATACTCTCATTTCAAGACAATTAGTCTATTTTTCCAAGAGAAGAAGAAAGAAACTAATAAAAGCAGTCATGATTGTAATTCAGATTTTGCTTGGTGCTTATCACATTAATATATTTGCTGAAAGAAAAAAAACTTTAATGTTTTCACTTCCAACTACTAGTTTCTGTCTGAATTTCAGTGATGAGAAGTCATCTTTATTTACATTTAGACTAAATTCCTCATCTTTATTGTTATTATAACATTTCAGCCATTGTGCCTTCTTCAAGCATCTGTCAGTCCTTCAGGGAATTTTGAATTGTGCCCTTTATTGGAATCATCTAGTTCACTTGTCAGGAGGTTTCAGCAATTGATTGCTGATTTTCTTATTTTCATTATTTTTATACTAAAGTTAAAAATAGTTTATGTACTATTTATTGGTGTTAGGTTGATAATTTTCTTCTGTTAATGTGTGTGTTGTGTGTATTTATTATCTCTTGTTGACTTTTTTAATTCTACAGTATTAAACTTTGACTTTTTCTCTCATCTTTTTTTATTGACCTCTTATTTTGGATGGCTGACACTTGTATGGCATAAAAAAATCAAACCATTCATATTTGCACTAAGGCCACATATTTTGAAGCCTTACTGGTTTCTAACAATCCATTGTATATTCGTGCCTAGAGTTGAAGATCTGCATCCAAATCTATCTGATGAATTATTTTAGTATTGTGAAAGAAGTCTTCAGTGTTAGCTTCTTTCTTTTTTCTTTAATGGTAGTCTATGGTCATCCTGCACACATATCAATTTTTGTATTTGTGTGGGTGTGTATGTGATATATGCACACAGGGGGAAACACCCACATATACTAATTTTATTCCGATGGATGGATGCTTGATTGGTCTGATTTATCTATCTATTTCAGTCTCTTCTTATCTAAGTTTGTTCTTATCTATCTATCCCAGTCTGATATCTATGTATGTATCTATCCTAGTCTTATCTTATCTATCCATCTTTCCCAGTTTGATCTTATCTATCTTATTTTTTTCATTATCTCTTTTTCTTTCTCTCTCTCTCTCTATATATATACATATATACATGTAAGCAAAGTAGAGAAAAAGTGAGAGAATACAGCTGTAAAAACAAAAATGATAACACTATTAACAGTATTACCTTTATTTTTATTAGACAAGACAATCTCATCCATTATTATTAATTTTTGACTAGTATTTACTTTCATCTGAATTTCAGTTGTCCAATTAGTAGTAGTGGACATAATGTTAAATTGTTTGAATATTATTTGAAGCATTATCCTCATCAATTTTTGATTACTTTTTCTTTCATCTTATTTTTGTTACTTGTTTATACTTAATAAGACAAAATTTGGTCAAGCTGTCTGAAATTTATTATATGAAACATTGTGATTATCATTAATTATTTTTGTTTTTTTTTGCTTTTGCCTTATTATATAGCTGTAAAGTAATCTATCAACTCAGATTAAAAAATAAAAAGTAGCCTCTGACAGGATTTGAACTTGTATATTTGCTGTTTATCTTCATAAATTAAAATTCATTCAAAATTTATTCCTTACAAATGTTTTTTTTTTTTTTAAACTTTTTTAAATGTTGATTCATGTTCTTCTTGTACAATAGTCCTTTTATAATTGTAGCTTCATTTTGATTTTATAACATTTCAGCTTTGTGTCCTCCTGAAGGTTACTTCATACAAAAGTCTCCTGAAGAAGGCTTAGGGGTAGAGTGACTGAAATGTTCTCACAAAAATAGAGAATGCAAGTTCAGAAGAATTATTGAATTATAATAACATCAATTAGTTGAAAAAAATTTATAAAAAAATGTTTTTGTTATGAAATTGGATTTCTTTCATTTTTTATCAGTCTGGCAGTAGTCATTTATCTTGTAGAGCAAGAGCTGCTCTACCCTTACTGCTTAGGCATTTATATACTCTATGTCTTAGCTATGCTAATTAGGCAGTCATATACTCTGTGTCTTAGCTATGCTAATTAGGCAGTCATTTAAATATCACAAGTTTTAAAATTATGTTCTTCTATTCTTTTACCTTCATAAAAATAAAAATATAATTAAATTTATCATAAAGGTGAATTGAGACCATCATTATTTCATTGATGTTGAATACAATCCATTATCTTATGCCTCTATTCTTTTTTTCGCTCTTAGTCTGCATCTTCTCATTATTTCCCTTATCCCTTCCACTGATGGTTCCAATCTTTGGGAATGTCTGCTAAAACATCCCTCCCCCGCCAAAATTTATAGACAAATTATACAGATGCTGCTGGGATTGCTTCATTCCATTTCAATAAAAATGAACAAGATAGTTTGCCTATCATCTGGCTCATACTACACACAATCTATCTATCTATCTATCTCAATATGTTCATATCTATCTATCTATCTCAATATGTTCATATCTATCTATCTATCTCAATATGTTCATATCTATCTATCTATCTCAATATGTTCATATCTATCTATCTATCTCAATATGTTCATATCTATCTATCTCAGTATGTTCATATCTATCTATCTATCTATCTCAATATGTTCATATCTATCTATCTATCTCAATATGTTCATATCTATCTATCTATCTATCTCAGTATGTTCATATCTATCTATCTCAGTATGTTCATAGCAATCTATCTCTTTTGTTAGGGAATGAATATTTAAATGTTTTTTAGCTAATAAATAATTTATTATTATATAGATGATTATAAATTGTATAAATGTTTTGTTTACTTTAATTAAATTTATTCCTTTACTCATTTTATTAAATTAAATGCTAAATTCACATACTATCAGTTTTTTAATAACCTTTGAATGAAATTGATTTTAAAAAATCAGATGCTCGTAATAAAAAAAAGATTTATATTGTTTTCTGTACATGCAGTAGAAAATATATTTTAAAAGTTTGTATCAGTTTATTAATTTTTTTATTTAATTAAAATATCTTTTTACTTTTTAAAAAATTCTATGCTCCTTCAAGACATAGGTGATCATAGCTCTCCACAGATCTCCTTTTTATTATCTGCAAATTGCCATGACTTCTTGAGAAAGAAGTTGAGTAGTTTCCTATTGCCATCTCTGTGGTTTGAAATTCAGTTTTCCTTCTCTTAGACTGGTTGCCATTTAAAGTGCAGTCAACCCTGTTATTTAGCCCATAGCTGGAGGAAGAAGAGATGGATTCATGCCATTCCCAAGAGCATTTGTAAAAAAGTGGATACAACTGGCTAGACTTAAATTTGAACTTGGATTGCTGATTCCATTTTACATGCTGATATCTGTCACACTATCTGTAGATCACAAATTCAACAGAAATGGCTAAAAGCATGTTATTTTTTAAAACAATTCTCAAATGAATTAAACAGGGCTGGTGCAAGCATCTTGTGCACCCATCTATGACTCTATGATACAGCCCCACACTGATCTATGATACATGCCCCCCCACTTTACGACATATCAATTTTCATAAGGTAATATTCATATAAAATACAAATTTTATATTGTAATCTAATTATATAAATTAATGGATCATATGCAACAGAGGTGAACAATTCAATTAGAAAAATTGAAAATAAATACAATATATCTAAATACAAATTAGAGACATGTCATAATAGATCATTCCATCTTAAATAAATCAACAATGTTTTGCTGTAATTTTTAGCATCAACTTGAGATTTTTCTTGTTAAAAAGTTGAATAATTTTAACACATTCAACATTATGGATAAAAAATAGTGAATTTTATCTTGTGTTTTTTCAAGACTTAGCATAAGCAAAACAAATTCACAGATTTGAGCAATAAAAAAAGAAAAGAAAAAGAACATGTCAAAATCTGATAATATTTTTCATCCTTTAATAGTCAGTTGTATTTAGTTTCATTTTTTAACGTAGAAAAAAAGCAAATATTGATAAGATATCAAGGGTCACAAAGCACTGCTCGGGGACCTCAATCATGCTTGCCCCCCTCCACCTGGTCAGGGATTCCGGGGGGTTATTACACACCGGACCCTGGAATTAAACATTATTCTTTCTTAATTTAATTCAGAAATAAAAGAAAAAAACTACTTAACTATTTCTGTTATATTCCCAAAATCCTAGTGACATTTACATTTTACGTTAACATCATTGGTAATCAGCTGGCCCTGTAAATAAAATATAGTAAGTCTTTTTTGTTTTTTCTTTTCCTACCTAAGGATGAAAAAAATCTTTCTTTTTCCTTACTTACCCATTTTCTTCCTTTTATTTTTTCACCCCCCCCTTTTTTTTAGTTTATATTTCTTTTTTTGTTTTTGTTTTTTTCTGTCTTCCTTTCTTCATCCCTAACATCTTCAGATCTTTTCTTCTTTTCTTACCCTCTTCCTCTGTTAATAAAACCACTGACTGATCTCAGGGGACAGCCAACCTACATCTACACTTTAACTAGTAGTAAGCAAGGGGAAAGCATTGCTAAACTTGGCAACTTCACTGTTCCACACACTTTTTGACTTAGCACTGAAAGGAAAGTCAGTAGTAAGTTTTTCCTAGAGTAGAACTGGGATAACATCAATATACAATTTACAACTTTTTAGAGCAGGAAATTCTTCAGTCATTAATGGAGCATGTGGGTAATCCAATATACATCAGTAATTAGAAGAAAATATAAACTCTGCAGTTCTTTTTCCTTTTATTCATGAATTCTACATTATTATCAAAACTAAACAAAAAAATCTGATTACTTGTAATAATTATGAAA
>CAHIKZ030004103.1:3902500-3995000 GCA_903632075.3 Acanthosepion pharaonis | reverse complement strand
AGTTGTGAGGGCTTGTGTAGTATCAGTCATTTTTCAGATGAACTGATAACACAGAAATGGTGCACAGTGTGCCACAAAATCTTCAAACAGCCCTCCTCATGTTTTATTGTCCCAGAGTTTGACCCTTCTGGAATAATGTCAAAAAATAATACAACTACTTAAGTATGATCTTGTTTGGAAAGACAGGGTGTGAATTAAGTTTTTTCATTCCTAGACTTGCTACCACCTAAGGCAAAATAGTCTATTTTGCTATACTAATTAACCCACAAGCATGGAGTAATGGATAGCAGCTTGGATTGAGGAATCAGAGAGCTGAGTTCAAATTCCAGTTGAATCCATTGCACTCACTCACGTGCTAATACTCTTGGGAAAGGTATGAAGCCTCTTCTTCTCCTTCGAGTTATGGGTAAATAGTAGAACAGACTGGTCTAGGAGAGGGACAACTCTGAATTCAAAACCTGCAGAGAATCGTTTGGTAACCTTGTGGCGTGTAGTGCACCTGGTCCCTGTATTCGGCCCTTCAAAAAGTGTGGACGGTTCTGCACAAAACCTTCACCACTATAATCAAATCTCATGTACTGTGTCATGCTGTCGTTTCCTAGGAACTGATCTGCTTGACCCTCATACGTCGAATTCAATGGGAGAGTCAAGTATATATTAATAATATATAAAATAATGTACAGTGATTAGTGCTGGTGGTAATAAAACAGTGTTTGATGTAAAATAATAGTTAAATTCTTGTAAGTAGTATGGTATGTTCTAGATGTGAAAGTTTGATTTGGCAGGACCAGGAAATATAGTTTGTCTGAGCACTTTTTGTGAAAGTAGTGATAGAGCAATGAGAGGTTTGTCACATGTGATACAGAGGTTGAAGGGTGGATAATAATTCATCACCCATATGGGCTCGGAGACACTTTTGAACTCTATCAAGGCTGAAGAGTGAGGTCTGAGCAGTTCACGCCCAAATATGACATTTTGGCCTGATCTGGCTCTATTTACATAGAATATAGGACAATAATATTATAGATATATTTTGTTCCTTGCTGTCAGGCACAAATTGAAAACTATTAAAATTTGTGCCAGACAATTGCCACATGCATGAAACTCAGTATCGCATAAAACATTGAGAAACAAATATATATTTATTATTAATATATAAGAAAGTATCCATTAACCTCATGATTTAAAGGTAGCACCCTGTTTGGTCAAAATTCAGTTCTTTGGTGGTGAGACTGGTGTGACCTCTCAAGGGCATAGGCTTGGGCAATGGTCTTTGAATGCTGTGCATTGCCCACTTTCGATAGCTATGTTACCAAAATTTTGGATTCTCAAGTTTTCATTACTGTGATTGTTTTCAGCAATTTTTTTTTTTTATGTGGGTTTTTGTGATAAATTATTTTTTTGTATGATAATAATTTTTATAATTTGGAAATAAATTTGGGAATAATCAAAATTAATTGTGAAATCCAGCAAAAGTCACTCATAAAATAAAAATAATTGTTTGAATAGAAAGTAAGGACCTACACACATCAAATTGTCTTTATTAAGTGGTGGCAGAAGAATTATTGTTGAACTTTTAAAAGGCAAACTTAAATATTAATGCAATACTTAAATGCAGTGATCAATTTTGAGTTCTTCTGTAGTTTGTTGTTGCCTATTGCATATGGCAGCAGTATACTTTGCAAAAAGAAATTTCCATCAACAGAGGACCAGGTTGCACTCAAAATAGCCAAGGCTGCAGTGAAGAAAAGAAAGTCCCATGAAAATGAAAACCCAGAATAAATGGCAGCCAGGAGAGCTTTCAATGCTGAGAATATACAAAGACTTAGGGACTTTCAAACTCCCGAACAAGCTGAAGGCTCAATCTAGAGCCTTCTAGAGCTTAAATCATGCCTGATAGGGAGGCTTTTAAGCTAATATATATATATATATATATATATATACACACACACACACCACTAGTGAAAAGCAATACCTACAGTTTATAAAGAATTTTTAAAAATGAAAACTCTTTCTTGAAGCTTTTATTTTAGTTTTAATTTCAAGCTAATAGATTAAATTTAATATTTCCAATAAGCAAAATACTTTGCTTGTATTAAAACTAATTTAAATTGACTGGAAGTAGTTTTTATTTAGAAATTACTAAAATCACTGATTTTAGTACAATTTTTAGCCAGCTTTCATCATAATGTAATTCTTTTTATTAAAAAACCCTTCAAAAATAAAACATACCTTCCTGAAACTTTATTTAAGGAATGTTACTTGATTTAAAGTTTATTCTGATTTGAAACAAATATTACTTATTTTAAGTTTAAAATATTGCAGAAATGCAATTTTTAATATAATGGTAGTAGCTTATTTAAGGTGTTGATAGCTTGACCAACAGATGGAAGTTTATCTACTTTTTACTATGGTGGATATATCTGTAAAGATTACTTCAGGAATATAACGTGAGTGTCTTTTTTATATAATTTTTAACTACCCAGTAATTTTAAAAATTTAGGAAAATATTTGTCGTAATCTAATGTTTTATTAAATTTTAGGTACTTTGGCTTTAAATTTACTATAGTTATCACTTTTATTTTCTGTTAATGTTGTGTATGGACATCCGTATTTACAAAAATTGGCATGTTTATACACACAAAAAATGTCAAAATTCTTTTTAAAATATTGGGTGGGTACAGTCAATGAATTGTACTAAACTTTTCAATTTATGATTAATAAATATAGTTTTTACTTATAAATATCACCTAGCCTCTGCAAAGTTAGACAGAATTTTAAAAGATTTAAAACTTTCTAAACTATAATTAAAATTTAAAACCAATTCTTGTAAATTATTATTCATCAAAAAATATTTTTTTTAAGACAACAATGTCCATAATGTATCTTATTCATTAAGCAATTAAAAGCTTTTCTAATTAAATAATGTCTTAGTTTTATTGCATTTTTTTATTTTAAGGTGTCCTGTTTTGCAAAAAGAAATGGATGACTTAAATTCTTCAAGGAATTCTGCTTTTAACTAATATTAATCTCTACAAAATTTCATAAAATTAAACAGGTGGGGGGGGATAACAGACGGAAAAAAATATTTTTACCAAAGTTTTCTAGAAAAAAACATTTCTAAAATAAAGTTCTGAAAGTTTAATTAAAATCTAACAATTATTTGATTTTGCAAGAATTTCCAAATCAGTGTGTTTCTCACTGCAGAAAAAGATGCTAAAATTTCTAATACTAATCTTTGCAACCTCCTATTGACACAGAAAGAAAGTTTTTTTAACCAAAGTTTCAAGAAAAAGGATGAAAAATATAATTTAATAATGAAAAAATCCTTTCCTCTTAATAATAACACAGATTTTGACGATAAAACTGTTTTTATTAAGTTTAGGGTATTTTTTCATCATAGTATGCTAATTTCTTAATGAATCAGTAGTGGTACCTATATATATATATATATATATATATATATATATACACACACACACACACACACACAGACAGACATACACATAAATGCAATGCATTATATACATATATGTCTGTAGATGTGTATGAACAGATGTTTGCTAATAAATGGTAATTCTAGAATCAGCAGTAGTGGTGTGTGTTAATAGGGGGTTGCCTGTCTACCACATAGATGACAACTTGGGCTTATAATTTTTATGACTTCTTTCATTTTAATCTGTATTTTAATCCGATTAACAATTCTAAGCC
This sequence comes from Acanthosepion pharaonis, assembly GCA_903632075.3. NCBI lineage: Eukaryota > Metazoa > Mollusca > Cephalopoda > Sepiida > Sepiidae > Acanthosepion > Acanthosepion pharaonis. Next base: position 3,991,289 of record CAHIKZ030004103.1, on the reverse strand, counting down.
ATTATCCATTACACCATATGCCCATCCAAGCTTACAGCACCTGGTATTCCCAAGCGGTCACCCATTTAGGTACTGACCAGGCTCAATATTGCTTAACTTTGGTGATCACAGGAATGATTACATATGAGATCTCCCCCACCCACTTTTCTGGCCAAAAGTCTTAAGAAAACAATTGTTTATAAAATTCTAATATTTGAGGATAAAATGTGAAGGCTTACCATTTACCAGGCACATGATCCTGGAGGAAGATGACAACTTGAATAAAACAGTTGACTAAAAGCAATTGATAAATGTACAGCACTGATAATTATGATGATGAAGAATGAATTTAAAAGAATAGCAGCAAATAATTTAAATAAGATAATCTCACCTAATATTGTGCTAGATATGAAAAGAAAAATGTAACACTAATTTTGGCAATATTTTTTTTGTTTATATTATTATATCCTGAAAATATTAAGTCTTTGATTTTTAATTACAAATACTTGTCTTAGTGTATTAAAAGCACTTTAATTACCAATATCTTCAACAAGTGCATTTGAGATAAACAACAAGCAAAAAAGAAAACATTTCCTGATAATGATCTTCCAATTTTTAAGTTTGAATAAATTATTTTGTAAAGAGTTAATAATTTTACTTGTCAGCTTTCCTAAGTAAAGGACTAAAATTATTGACCGAGTTTTCTTTATGCAGTTTGCTAAAGTCATTTGTGCTAAGTATTTATACTGCAGTTTCTTGAAAATAAAATTAAACATTACAATTACAGATTTAATAAGACTGATTTAAGAATATCTTAGATATTAAGCAATACAAAGTAAGAAAAACTCCAAGGATGTTGACAAATGCCACAAATTAAAGTATTTGTCCCTATTGACTTGAGTTTTAGCAATTTATTGCTTTATTCAATAGAAATTTTGGTCTGAAAGCTGAAATTCATGGAATCTGGGTGTTGAATAGTAATTTCCTGTAACTTGTGTCAAATCTACAGTTTTTCTCAAGTTACACATGCATCTATATCCTTTAGTAATGAAATAAAATTACTTTACCTCACATAATTGAATGTATTTGTGGATCAATAAAGGATAGAACAAGAAAATGATGTTTCATGGCAATTAAAACTTGACAGTTTTTACCTCTATGATGAAAGAGCAATTCTATTTGATATTGAATTCATATAATTTATGAGAAGAATTATCATTTATCATGAATTTCCTTGGGAACATCATGAATTCACTTCTCCCTCTGGCTATAGGTAAATAGTAAGGCAATAGGAACTTTTTAGTCCTGTAGGATAAGCATAAGATAGCAACTTGGACTCATAAAAAATTCTCTTGGTATTAAAACCACAGCAGCACCGCTTAGTGTGGTTGCAAGCTGATGCTTTATATACAGTATGCAGAAGTGAAAAAAATTTTTAGTACTTGAATTTCTGAGCAAAAGACAGTCAGTGTTCAAATGTTAATTCAATGAACCCTCCTAATAAAAAGAAAGAAAAAAGCTCCTTTCTTATCATATTTGAATGTAGACAAAGATTTCCTAAAATAAATAACAAATCTAAGTAAAAATCAAGTTTAAACAAGATATTAATTTTGTAATTGAGATTACACAACAAATTAACATAGAAAATATTGTTCATTAAAATTACCTGAAAGAAAACATTACAACTAAATTTTAGGCAATAAAATTAATTTTGATTCTTGATGCTTTCGTATTTATATCTGAAGTCCAAAATTATAGAACAACATGTTTGATATGATAAAATTGTAGACTAATACTATACACTATTTACATTATTTGGACTATCGTCCTCATCTTTGTTGTCATATTTAACAACATTTTGGCCATTGTACGTTCTGGCCTTCTTCAGGTGGTTGGAATGTCGAACTGAACCCTTTATTTTGCTTGCTGGGGTAGACTGTTCTAGTTCCACTTGCCATGTCTAATGGATGTCATTTATCAGCTATCTCCTGTTAATTTCCCTCTCCAATTTCTCCACTGCCTTAATCAGGTACTGAACTCACAATAGCACAATGGATAAAGGCGTTGGTTAGATCCGTTGACAGGACCCAAAGAGTTGTGAGCTCAATACCTGGTTAAGGCAGTGGAGAACTTGAAGAGGGGAATTAACAGTAGATAACTGATAACTGACATCCATTAGACATAGCACGTGGAACTAGAACAGTCTTCCACAACGAGAGAAATAAAGGGTTCAGTTTGACATTCCAACCATCTAAGGAAGGCCAGAGCATACAATGGCTGAAATGTTGGGATAAATATGGCAACAAAAATGAGGACGATAGTCCGAATAATGTAAATTATGTACATAATACCTCATCTCAGAAATATAGACAGAGACTAATACTGTATTCCATAAATTATATTTTTATTGAATGTTAGTACATGTTTCAAGCTTTCTATTCACTTCAGCCAAAGATTTTATGGTATACAGTTACTATTGACAATTTTATCATGTTCAGTATAGGGATCAGTAATTTTTTATTTCAAATTTAGATACAAAGATATCAATATTCCCATCTTTTGATAATATTGATTAGTTTGTATAGTTATCAGAAAACAACAACAAACAAAAAAACACTTTGAACACTGATTGTACACATTTTTTTTTTTTAAATTGTTTCACTTCACTCCAAGCGAGGTGATAATGCCACTAGGATGCATGGGATTACTGAGAGTGAAAGAGAATGAAAAGACTTTAGTGAGAAGCGAGGAGAAAGGACAAGAAAAGAACAGTGTTCAGGAAGACAGAAGATGATAATTGGTATTGCATTTAAATTTTTGGAGATTGTCAGTGGCAGGAAAGCAAGAAATTAGAAGGCAGTTCCATATGCAAGAAAAGAAACTATTAGTGTAGGACACTGTATCTAGCTAGTTTCACAGTAAAATGGTGAGAGCTAATTGCCAATCTAGTATTCCACTTAAATTCATGCAGTTGAGGCACCAGGGGGGAAAGTTCATTGGAACAATTGCCATGAGAATATTCATAGAGAAGGAAGAGGGAAGTAACATTATGCCAGTGAGAAAGTGACTGAAGTTGAGATGCCAGGTCAGGACTGATATTAATACAGACCCTTCTTTGGATTTTGTCAAGAATCTCTCTCTCGATATATATATATATATATATATATATATATATATATATATATATAAATATATATATATAGTTTTTTTAAGGTGTGCTATATCTATAGAATAAAGTGCTCAATATCAGGGATAGAGCATATGTAAATATAAAAGTGAACATTGAAATCAACACTCAGAGGCAACAGACTGTTTCATGCTGGACACAATCATCAGGCCTTATGATTGCATCTAGCATGAAAGTCTGTCACCTCTGACTGTTGATCTCAATGTTCACTATATATATATATATATATATATATAAGGAACACTAAACCAGATATGGCAGCAATACTCTATGCATGGAGGAATAGTAGATTTCTAAAATGCTCAATATAAGTTTTAACAAGAAAAATTTTCTGGCATAATACTTTCCTAGCTGTAGACTGAGGAATTGATTCAGTATAACTCCATTTCATGTCAATGGAAAACATGAGTCCAAGAAAGTGCAAAGAATTGCTATCTGGGAGGTTAGCATCAATCATGCTAATATTGTAGGCAGAAAAAGGTATATATAACTACTTTATAAATAACATCTTGACAAATATAATACATAGCTAAAAGCATAAATAAACAAATCAATCAAAATATACATACATTCATACATATGTATATATATATATATATATATAGAGAGAGAGAGAGAGAGAGACAAGAGAGCAGTTTAAGTACATACTAGTAGCACGGTATATTTTATGTCAGTAACAGAAATTAAACTGAGTAAAAGTGAGTGAATTTTAGTTACAGCAAGTCTGCTATTCAACAAAAGCATTTCCAAACTTCTTCCATGATGACCATGATTATTCTCTATCATATCTTACCAGTAAATTTTCTGTATTTCCTGTCTCTATTTTCTGCCTTGTTTTCAGCTCTACTACATTTGTTATACACTGGCTATCAATCTATCAACCTTTAGCTTCACCTGTTTTCCTTTCTTCATGCTGTGTCTGCTCACCTCCAATTTTGTTGTTTAGTCACTTCTATGATTTCTCTTATTTTCATTTATTCTTTTATCCAGGTTGACCACTTTCTACTTCTTAGTCTTATCCCTAACATTGCATTTATGTTCTTTGTGTGCTTTTGAATTTGTTATTTTGTTAATTTCTGTGTTTCATATCCACATGCCACTACTGTCATTATACATTCATTATACACTTTACATTTTAAGCATATTTGTAAGATGCTTATTATGATTTTTACATCTAAATATTATTACAAAAATTAGAAAATAAAATTAAGAGAAATATAGTATAATAAATTAGATTGATGACTCCATTTCATGTCACTTAACATGATTTGTGAGGTTCTGTATTTCTAGCCTGGAGCTATATAAGTAATACTATTAACTAATGAAGATATATTTTTTTATTCTTTTAGGCAAAACATTAGAGAAAGGTGTCTGGATGTGAAATGGCATGAAAATATTTTTAAATGTATCCTAACATTCTCTTCTTTTTTTTAAAAATAGTGTTAGATCTTTCTTAGCAAGGTGTAAATACAACCTTTACTAAATTTTTCTTTTTGTCCAAATATCAGAAAAAGCTTTTCATTACACATGTCCAAACAACTTCATGTAGGTCCCTCAAATTTGGTAGGCACACCCAGAGGAATGGTTTTAATGTAAAAAAAAAAAAAAATAATTATTCCCCATGATCAAAAAAAGGATGTACTGCTTTTTTGTTATAAAGAAATATATTTCTTAGTAACAATTACTGTAACCATTCAATGTATGACTGTAATTCTTCTTTTATTGTTCATATGCAAATAAGAAAAATATTTGTGTGGTATGAAAAAGTAGTTTCACAGAAAAATAATTCTCCTTTTTATAGTATTTTTTCATTGGAAACTTACAAGGAACAAATTAAATCTATTTAATTTTATAATATATATATATATATATATAAGTTTAATGGAGTGTTATTGTAAATCAAAATATCATCTCTAACTATGACTGATCTGGCTGAACTTGAACCTTTATGTATAGGAGACAAAAAATTTTTTTTTAAATTGACAACATTGTAAAAATAGACATTTATTTATGCATTCTGTTTATTCTGTTTTGAGGTAAAAAAAAAAAAAGCTCAGTTGAGTGAATATAAAACATATAACTTCATGCCTTATTTGTACAAGGGGCTGCTGAAAGATTTTCAACCTGATCAAAAAGATCTTCCAAAATGATTTTGCTATTTGGTCAGATTTTGAGAAGTGTATTGGTCCTAGAACTTTTTAACATCCTCTTGTACCAATAATTTTACCAGTTTCAAATAATTTGACTTTAATAGAAACAGTACTTATTACCTTCAGTAGTAAGTAACTAGGGTGGTAATTAAAAACTTGTCTGTTATATGGTTTTATTTTTCTTAATAACAATTACTATTTGTAACCATTTAGTGTTAGGCTACAATTTCTCTTTTATTGTTAATGTATTGACAAGAAAAATATTTGTCTGCTTTCATAAAGAACTTTCACAGAACAATGTCTTTCCCTTAAAGTATATTTTCTATTTTTCATAATATTTTTCAGTAGAAATTTGCCAGGAAGTCTATTTTTCTTTTACAATATTGCTATTTATAATTTCATGAAATTATCAGTTTAGAATAACTTAACTTTAATAGAAACAGTACTTACCATCATCAGAATTATGGCTTTCATCCAAGTCTTGATAAAACTCACTAATATATCCGAGGGTTTTTACCCTCGGATATTTCAGTGACTCTTCAAGCTACTTTAGAAACAAATTTACTTTTGACCAGAGTAAGCAAAATTTTTTTGACAGGAATTCTAGTGAAGAATTTGGTGTCAGCCTAAATTCTTGATCAAGAAAATGTATTTAGTTCAGAAAATTAAAAGACAAGCATTTTCTGATTGTAGATTTGTAAACCTGTTTTTTCGAGTATTACCTATATATATATGAGCTTCTATTCCTATTTAGTTTAGTATGGCACAAGGCCAGATTTTGAGTGAGAAGAAGATTGTATTATACTAATCCTATCTCATATCACAGGGCCTTCTTTCAGACAAGCAAAATGGCTTTCGTTTCTGTAAGTCAGCTGCTGATGTATTAATGATCATTGTAAAAAGAGTCTATCAAGCTTTAGATAATAATGGTGAAGCTCAGTATGTTGTTTTGGACATCTTGAGAATATTCAACAGGGTTTGGCATACAGGTCTTCTTCAAAAGTTGAAAATTTATTGTGTCTCTGGATAAATTCTTGAACTGATTCAGTCTTATCAAATCATAAAATGAAAGTTATTTTGAATGGCCACTTTTCTAGATCCTTTTGTACTAAGGCAAGTGTCTTCCAGGTCTCTATCTTTGGTCCTACTTTTTTAAAGATTTTCATTAATGACCTTCCCAATGGCATTAGCTCTTTACTTGATATCTATGCTGATGACACAACCATTTACTCTTGTCTCGATAGTAAATCTGACGCCCATGCTTAGAATATTGCTGCCATATATGGTCTGGTACTTCTGCTATATATTTAGAGATTCTTGATAAAGAAGAATCAGCAATATTTTTTGGTCCTGATCTGGCATCTCAGCTTCTGTCACTTTCCCACCACTGTAAAGTTGTTTCCCTGTGTTTTTTTTTTCTATAAATACTTTCATGATAATTGTTCAGATGAGCTCCTCACTATGATACCTAGACTTTATGGATTTAAGCACAGTATTAGACTGGCAACAAGGTCTCATCCATTTACAGTTGAATTGGCAGCTAGATGTAATTGTAATCTCTGTGCTAACAGTTTCTTTTCTTTCACTTCTGACTTGTGGAACTCTCTTCCGGCTCCAACTTTTAATCTTCAAAAATTTAAATGCAATATCAATCGTTATCTACTGTCTTCCTGATTACTCTTCTATTGCCCTCACTCCTTAGTAATATTTCTTTTTTCTAATTCTTCTACATCCAATAACCCCTTGTGTCTTAGTGGCTTTACTACCTTGCTTGGGGTGATTTCGATTAAAAAAAAAAATGCTTGCTGAGAAAATCTGCATATGAAATCCTAGATTTTACTTATTCTTCACAGGAGTAATAATAAAATTTCTTTTTTGTTAAGGTAAAAAAGGTATTGTTAAATGATAATTCTTCTCTGACTTTCCACTGATTCCTTTTCTTTATTATCTGGGAATTGCCATGTATTCTTGAGAAAGATAGTGGAAAAACAAGTTACTTACCCTTACATCTGTTTTCTATCATTTCCTTTGAAGTGCTGTTACTAATTTTTAACTGCTATCAAGTTGGTCTAAAATTAGAAAGAAAAATATAGATGAGTGATAATTTCAATTTTTCTCTTGTGGAACTTTTTGATAAGTAAGTGTTTATATATAGATTAGGTGAAATTATAAGAAGTATAATACAAAACATTTATCCTGAACAACTTTAAAAATCACAGAATTTTTTATTTTTAAATTATTTCATTGAGTTTAGTGTAAAATATTACACTTAAAAACTTTTTGGAGTACTTGAAGGTCTTTCAAAATTATAGGGCAAAGTTAATTAAACTGGAAAATAATTTTAATAAAAGAATAAAGAAATAATTGTCATGTCATGCAATGATTCTGTTTTAATGTTTGAATTTTCAAGAGGAGGCATCATTATTATTATACATTGGTTCTTTTTTGAACCAGTTTCTTCATTTTTGTTGCTCTTTTTACCACAATGTTTCAGCGGCTATACTCTTTGGTACTTTGAACAAATGTATTGCACAAAATACCTTTAGAAAATATATATGCATTCCATGGTCAAATTCATATCAATATAATTTGCATGTGATTAATCATGTTGACTTACCACAGATAAGAAGTGTTTCCTTTGATCACAGCATCCATGTCTCTTTTTGGTCAAACCAAAGCAGAATATATTTTTTTAAGATTTTTTAAAAAAAAATGTTGCATTTGGTAAATTTTCCATTTGAAAGGCTGATTGGAATCCTTTTGATCATGGGTTTATGCTGTTCTCATTCCTATATATATTATATCTGGTGTCTTTCTAAGGGAATTTCAGACCTTGTGATTATCAGTTTTTCCACTGAGCCAATATATATTTCAACATTACCTTGCACAGTGATTGAACCCAGAACTTACAGGGCCATGTTCTGTAGAGCAAACAAGTAGTGGTTAAACAACATATCACTATAGATCAAATAAAGGGACCTTGTTGACATTGCTTTAAAGTTATTGCAACAATTACCTGAAGAAGACATGATGATACAGCATTTGAAATTTTATGATGAAAAAAAAAACCATAGGAAGGAAAGTGGCTCAAAAGAATTAGTATTTAGTAATGAGATCATAAAATATTTCATGATGTCTCTATTGTTGCAAGGACCATTATAAAAACTGGAATCACTCTTGACAGATGTGATATATACAGATCCTGTTGCAAACTCATTTTATGTAACAAACTCTCATTAATAATGACTTTCCTAATTATGTTGTTAATGAATAAATTAAACAAGCTATTAGAAATATTAACATAAATCAAAAAGAACATAATACTTCCTCAAATAACCCTAAACATATCAACCTATTATACTGCAATCAAATACACTCTAACTACAAACAAGATGAAAAAATCCTAAAAAAACTAATACATACTTATATATCCCCCACTGAACCCAGAAAAAAATATGACTAATTATATACTATACTAAATTTAATACAACTAATTTAATTACTCACAATAACTCTTCTCCATCAACTAATGTCTTGCAAAAGACCAACATTATATATCAATTTAAATGTCCTTTGGGATTATGTATCACTGACAAAAAGTAAATATATATGTTAGCTTCATGACAACATTATCATGGAGACTTACATATGTCTGATTTAAGTTCCATTGCACAACATTTAAAGGAACATTCCTATCCACATTCACAATGTCACAATTTAGAGAAATATTAATTGACAATACAAGCATACTCCACCATGAAAATAAAAACAAAAAATTCAAATTCTTGAGGCCCTCTATATAAAAAATATAACCAACACTAAATAATGTTAGTTATGAGTAGAGCAACAATGTTTTAAAATGTCTATAATAGTAATGTTTTTAAATTGTAATTATAACAATATTACAATAGTATAAATTAAAGTTACCTCCCTTATATAAAAATTAAAAAAAATAATAGTTTTAACAGTTAATTTTTAAATTAATTATAATGAGGTGCATTCATACATGTTTATAATTATAACAGAGCACATTTACAAAAAAAATATTCACAACTATCAATTACATTAATTTTTGTCTTAGCAGATGATCTTGGATGAGATTGAAAGTACTTGGGAAAATAAAAGAAATGAAAAAAACTACAGTGCCTTTCTTAATGAATTTAATATCAATATTAAGAAGTTGATCAGAGAATATATATATATATCTGGAAATTTGCATGCTTTTTCAAAACTAATTTACTAGCTCATTTTGACCCAGATAGACTTTCTCTTCCTGAAGGGTTTTATTCAATAATAATAATAAAGAAATTAATCCATTATTGCATAAAGTTTCCTTAAACATTTAGCTCTTTTTGACTAACCTATCTTGATGGCTAATGGTAATTTTAAGCTTGGCAGGATTTTAATTTTCCCTCTCTAAAAAATTGGATGCAATTCACTAATGGTTTAAATAGTTTCAGCATCCTAGTTTAGTAGGAGTTAATTAAACCAAAGAAGGTAGGAAACCTTTTTCTAATGTTCACCCAATAGAAGGTCCAAGAGTCACACAAAGTAGAGGGTTACTGCATGATATTGTAGGAATGTAAGAGAAGGCAGGAAGGGCAGCTTATGAGATTTTGTAGGAAAAATAATAGTTAACTCCGATTTGAATAGATTAAGATTGCGGTGATTAGGAAAACATCTTGTGAGTTTGTTCAACAAAGCAGCAGCTCTTGGGAAGAAGCTGTTCAAGTGGAACTTACTTCTTATGAAAAGAAGTGAATGAGGATGATTCATCCTTGTGTATGTGGTATGGCAGGTTCCAGCCACAAAGGTCAGTAGTGGTAAAATTATTGGAGTGTAGATCACAACATTTACCATAGAAATAGTAATAGAGTAGCATGTGAGGAAAAGGGTTGTAGGGTGGAAAATAACCCATCACCCACAAGGCTGCATAAGACGCTTTTGAATATTAAAATAAGCAAGAAAGGAATGGGCAGCTTCAGCCCAGATATGGCAGCAATACTCACTTTTTGGTCTGAACTGGTTCTTATAAAGATAAGAGTATAGCAGGGGGAGTCAGATACTTACTGGAGTCATACAATGAACCAACCATTTTTTAGCCTCTTTAGCAATAGATTGTATAGGAGTTCCACTTGAGGTTTGAAGGGAGCTTGTGTCCCAATAAACGTTCAAGGCAAGGAGCTTACTGGAGACAATATTTTGCTGATAATTTATGAAGAGATTTGTAAGATAATAATTCATCACTCACAAGGGCCACGTAGATGCTTTTGAACTCTATCGAAACAGGTTAGTGAGGACTGGTCAGCTCCAGCCCCAATATGGCAGCAATACTCCATTTTTGGTCTGATCTGACTCTTCTAAAGATTTTTCCAGCCTTTTTAGCAATAGATTGTATAGAAGTTCCACTTGATGTTTGGAGGGAGCTTGTGTCTCAATAAACGTTCAAGTCAAGGAGCCTACTGGAGACAATATTCTGTTGTTGATGATAAGAAGAATAAGAGGTAAGAAGTGCAGTTTATGAGCATATTTGGGAAAGATAACTCTAAGATTAAGGTTAAGATTGTAGTGTTTGGAAAGTATCCTTTGTGAGTCTTTTCTATAAAGTAGCAGTTCTTGGAGAAAAAAGCAGTTTAAATGGAAATTGCTTCTTACTAATGGAATACAAAACGAATGGGGATGGTTTGTTCCAGTGTATGTGGCAATAGGCTTGCAACATGTAGGAAAGGAGTTGTAGGATGGAAAATAACTCACACAACAAGGCTTTTGAATTCTATCAAGACAGGCAAATGAGGACTGGCCAGCTCCAGCCCCAATATGGCAGCAATTCTCCATTTTTGGTCTGATCAGGCTCTCATAAAGATAAGCGTATAACAGGGGGAGTCAGATACTTATTGGAGTGCTACAATTAACCAACCATTTTCCCAGCCTCTTTTGCAATAGATTGTATATATAAGTTCCACTTGAGGTCTAGTGAGAGCTGGAATCCCAATAGGTGTTCAAGGTAAGGAGCCTCCTTGAGAGAAAACCATTCATCATGATAGGTGAAAGTTTGGGGTGTGCTCAGTGATGGTGGAATGTTACAAATTTGGCTTCAGATATATTGAATTTTACCAGCCAGTTCTTTTGCCAGTTGTCAATAAACAAATATATTTTTTATAGTCACTGCTATTTTGTCAGTGATGGTCATGCTCATTTGATCAGTAGGCAGCCATCTCACACACACACACACTTTATATATGTTGACTTCAACTCTATACTTCTAAGGTTTTTCTGAAATTTAAAAAAAATCACATGTTATCTCCCTTGCGTAGAGGTAAAAATATATTGAATTAACACATCCATAGATTTGCAACCCCTGAAGATGGTCTTGGATGAGATTGAAAGTACTTGGGAAAATAAAAATTATTTGAATGAAAATTTTTGAATTTTTCTTAATCAGTTTTCTACAGCCACAAAGAAATTAATTTGTGAACTTGAAAGGATTAAATCTAAAATAAATAGAAATAATACATCTCAGTTATTTAACCAAACATGTTTGAATTAAAATATGCCTATATATATATATATATATATATATATAATTTATAATTATTTATTTAAAAATGATTCCATTGCTACATAAGAGTTCTCATGTTTCAAAACAAGAGCCGAAAACTTTAATATAATTATTTGAATTAAATTGAATTAAAGTACCAAGCTCTGTTCAATCTTCAAGCGAAATTCGAACACTATTTTTTAAAAATAATAACAAAAATACTAAAGAACTTTGGATTATTTACCTAACGAGTTCTTTCCTATTTTCTATATATATATATATATATATATATATATATATATACACACACATACCTGTGACCAGCTTCATGCTATGTTGTGTAGTTGATATTATTCTGATAAAAGGAGGTGCTATGAATTATTATATAACTGTTTCTAATTTTTTGGCACTTCAGTTTACTTTAAATCGCATAGAGATATAAATAGAATATGGTTTCAAATGAACAGTAGTCTGTGTTAGTAGAAAACAGTGTGTGCAGGCCAAGTGTGTTTCCTGTAATAGTATTTTTCAAATCCCATCTGGAGACAATTTTATTCCAAAGAGGTATTTATGTGTTTTCTTCTTTCTCTTATCTTGATAGCTCTCGCATGGCAGATACTATTTAAAATACATGACAGCACATATAACATGTTCTCATCATAGCTACACATGTTATTTTGGCTTGTACTTTGGTCACAAAAGCTGCTCTGGGAAAATAGAGGATGCATGAAATGCTATTAAAATCCATATGTAAGACCCGTATCAGAATTTTTTTTTTTTTAAACTATCTGTTCGTGTTTCAAATTAAGGAAAAGTTGGAGTGTATATCTGACAGAGAGCAATTTGCTATGTCTGTTTCTTTTTAATCTTTGCAAGAGTTATGTAATTCATTCTTAAGTGGTCTATTGTTGATTTTCAGATTACATTCAGAAAATAGGCATTGCAGAAACAGTTGCAATGTAATTCTTTTGTTTTTTTAATCATTTCACCCCAAGCAAGGCGATAATGCCACTAACACAAAAGGGGTTTCTAGGAGTGAAAGAGAATGTGAAGACTTTAGTGGGGAGAAAGGGCAATAAAAGAACAGGATTACAGAAGACAGAAGATAGTGATTGACATTGCATTAGAATTTTTAAGATTGTAGGTGTTGGGAAAGCAAGAAATTGGAAGGGATTTCCACAGACGAGAATAGAACATACGGTTGCATGTAGCTTGTTCAATAGTAAAATTGTGGGACCTAGTTGCCAATCTAGTAGCATGCTTAAATACATGCAGTTAAGTCACCAAAGCAGAAAGCTTAACATTTGTCATGAAAATATTTATAGAGAAGAAAAAGTTATATTATGTCAGTGAGATGCCAGTCATCCATTATTTTCTGAAATTTTTTTTAGAATTTCAAGTTAAAAATGTAGATTAAGTTTATCCTTGATGAAGAGAATTCACCAGTGTTTAAAATAAGTATGTTAAATAGATTATGCAAAAATTAATTATATGAATTTATGCAGCATGTTCTTTTTTTTATCCTTGCTTTTATCTCTCAAGCAACATCTTATTCAAACTCTGTATATTTTTATTTCATCAATAGGTTTTTCCAAATGCTTATCTAGCATATGCAGGTGGGTCAATAATTCTATAGTCTAACACTGTAGTTATTAACTGAATTTTAATGGTGTCAGTGGAGTACCTTGAAAATCAGGTACATGTTCCTGAAACCAATTTTATGTCACCTGAGAATGATGGACAAGGATTGTTATCTTACTGGAACAAAGCATTACAACTGGGAGACACACATAAAATAAAGCGAATAGTTTGCAACTAGATTTTACATATATATATATATATATATATATATATATATATATATATATATGTGTGTGTGTGTGTGTGTGGCTGAGTGGTTAGAACATTTGTTTTCTGTCCATGAGATCCGGGTTTGAATCTCACCATGGTTGATTTGTCAGGAAGGAGACTTCCCGATATTATCGGAATGGATTGAGGTCTATCCCAGCATGTGGGACCTTTGGAAAACCATGCCATAGGTTGACCCAAACCTTGTGAGTGAAATTGGGTAAATGGAACTCTTGAGGGTCGTCGATAGCTGTGCTAGCACAAAGCCACAAGTCATCGTGGCTGAGAGCTTGAGCATGCTGGCTTTGTTCAAATTGTTGATCACGTTAGATAACATACTCTCTCCCAGAAACTGTAACTAAGGTCTACTCAGTATAGTTGCAGTATAAACCACATGTCAGTTCTGTGGGTGTTGAACAAACATAAATGTGCCTGAGTGAGCGTCTGCAATAGGGATTGGCTAGCACCCTAGTAGACAGGTATCCTTGAATACAAGTGGCCAGCTAAGAGATATATATATATATATATATATGTAAAAACATGTCTCATTGAATAATTTAGACAAGTTTTGTCTACTTATTATCAATAGGAAAAACAAGACACTGATGGTGACATTATACTGACATAATACTTTCAACATTAGCACAATCACCAGAGTGTTGTTTTCCAAGACAAAAATTGTTGTGTCATCATAATGAACACAACAATTTTTGTCTTAGGAAAAACAACACACTGATGATGACATTGTGCTAATGTCGAAAGTACTCAGAAGAAATGAATATATATATCAGCATGCTAGTTTTCTCTCTTCCTTTAATAAGGATACTAAGAAGCTTGTCTGTGAATATGAGATGATCCTATTGAAGTAGTAGACAAAACTATTCAATGAGATATATCTTAATGTAAACATACTACCAAAATATACACCATATAATATATATTTAATCACTTTAAGCATTATTTTTAGTGGATACTAGTATTTGAGTAGATGCTCTGTTTATTTACTAAACAGTATATTTATTTATTTTTGTCTACCAATCTAAATATTTGAGAAATCTTATTAAAGATAAATTTGTGCTCTCTAGCAAGATTTGAACCTGTGTCCCTCTGGGTAGAAAGAGCTACTGCTAGATCTGGTATGTTCTGACCAACTGAGCTACAAAGAACCAATATATAGAGACTTCAGTTTCTGAAATGGGCCTTGCAACATCTTATTCAAAAGAGACTTCAGGTTTTCATAAAATTCATTGTAATCACTTATTTTTTTAAACTTTACATTAATTCTCAAATTAATAGTATAATAATAATAAATACTATCTCTTAACTTTTTAAGGATCTGGCAGGTTGGCTTCAGTCACTTGCTCAATGTCATAACGTAGCTTCCCTGAGCCTTTTCTATAAATACTTTCATGGTAATTGTTCTGATGAACTTTCCTCTATGGTACATAGACTTTATTAGTTTAAGCACAGTACTAGATTGTTAGCAAGGTCTCATCATTTTACATTTGAAATGGCTAGATGTAACCATAAGTTCTATGCTAACAGTTTCTTCTATTGCACTTCTCACTAGTGGAACTCTCTTCCAGCTTCTTGCTGTCTAATCAACTTTGATCTTCAAAAGTTTAAATGCAATGTTAATCGATATCTTGTCTTCTTAATTCTTATTCTTTTATTGTTCTCACTCCTAGTGTTTTTCTTCTCATATTCTCTTACACTCAGTACTCCCTTGCACCTTAGTGGCATTATTGCTTTGTTTGGGATGAAATGATTAAAAAAAATCTTACTGATCAGTGGCTGCGATTTTCAAGATTTTATTATTCCTTAATAATGTTCTTTTTTCTCATAATCGTTCATACAGTGGGATTATCTATTGGTGTTGAAATCAATGCTTGAAAATGACCCCCCCCAAATCAATTTTTAACTGGGCAAGAAATGGCTAGTAAATTTTGATGGCCCCAAAACAAAACTGTTATCTATCATAGAGAACCACCTTTGCTTTCCGTCAGTATGGCTGATGCTAACCTCCAAGAGAGCAACTCATTGTACCTTCTTGGTCTCACATTTTCTACTGACATGAAGTGGAGTGATTAAATTGAATCAATTGTTAGGTCTGCTGCTAACAAGGGTGGTTCACTGTATTGTGCCCAACAATTTTTATCACCAGAATTCATCTTGCACATTTATATATCTACTCTTTGTCCATGTATTGAATATTACTGTCATATTTTGTCAGGTGTTCTGGTTATATATCTCAAGATTCTTGACAAAACCCAAAGAAGGGTCTTTAATATTATCAGTCCTGAGCTGGCATTTGACTTCAGTCACTTTTTCAACCCCTGTGACATGACTTTCTTCTGCCTTTTCTATAAATATTTTCATGACAGTCACTCTAATAAGTTTTCGTCCTTGTACCTTGACTGCATGGATTTAAGCATACTACTAGATTGGCTATTGGGTCTCATCATTTTCCTGTTGAAATAGCTAGATGCAACTGCAAGTTCTATTATAACAGTTTCATTTCAGTATTTAACAGTTTTCATTTCTTTTCACCTGTAGAACTCTCTTGCTTCCCTATTGCTTACAATCTTAAATTTAAATGTTAATCACCATCTTCTGTCTTCCTGAATTCTGTTCTTTTATTGTCCTTTCTCCTTACTAAAGTCTTCTCCTTCTCTTTCACTCCCAGTAAACCATTGCAATTTAGTGGCTTTATTGTTTTGTTTGGGATGAAAGGATTAAAAAGAAACATATTTAACCATCTTTGTACAGCTTCAAGTAATTGAGTTTTGAATTGTTTTTCTCCTAGGCTGGTAAACACAGCCAGAAAGCCCAGTTTGACCTGATAATTAACTACATACCTTTTTCAAGAATATTTGTGCAAAAGTGAATGCAATGAACTCAACCAGAAATTGAACTCTTCTCACCAATTTTGCATTCTGAGTTGCTAGCCATTACACTAACTGCACATGCATATTGAATATTATGTGGCGAAAATTTCAGATTAAAATTCAGTTAATAACCACATGTAAAGCTATGAAATTATTGACACACTGAAATATTTTATAAAATAAAAGTTCTTTCTGGAAAATTAGCTATACTCCAAACTTTGGCCTCTTTAAAAATCTCAACAAAGAATTAGATCCTTGAAGATGGTATCCACATGGCAAATTGTGAGACTTGTAAAGCAAAATTTATTTACTTACTCAACAAAGCTTGGCTGACAATATCTTAGTTTTGTTTTTATTGCTATTCATAATTTTTTTTTCTTTTGTATTCATTACTGGGTCTGTTATAAAATCATTTGTCAGTTTGGTCTGTTAAAACAACCCTTTTAGTTTCATCTGGGCCAACTGTTGTAACTTCATTGTGCATATTGTTTTTATTATAAAACTACTATTTTAAAAATTATATATATATATATATATATATATATATATATATATATATATTTTTATTTGTGTATTTAGGCAGCAAATTCTCATTTAGGCATGTCTGATTGAAGAAAAATTATAGTAATGGATACCAAAAAATCAGTTTTGTATTACTACTTGCACCCGTGAACAACACACAGTTTTGGTATTACTACTGACAGGCCTGGAGATGATCTCAAAAGAAGATTGAAAGTACTTGGGAAATGGAAAATAAAAACGATTTTCATAGTTATAGCACATTTCTCACATCATATAATTGCAATACATGGAAGGTTATCCATGAGTATGAATGGATTTTATTAAAAATAAGCAAACATAATGTCTCTAATTTATTTAATCTGATATATATATATGTTATTATGATGCGAAAAAAATGGTTCCCTAGTGGCTTTTTTTGTGTAATACTTACATTTAGGAATATGTATATTTTATACTGTTTTTTTTTTTTTTTAACCATTTCACCTCAAGCAAGGCAATAAAGTCATTAAGATGCAAAAGGCTACCAGGTGTGAAAGAATATGAGAAATAGTAAAACATTATTATGGATAGCGAACAATAAAAAAAAACAGGAATTAAGAAGGCAGAAGATAATGATTGACATCTCATTTAACACCATATCATGTTGAAACACTAGTTCTCTATGATCACCAAAGTTAAGCAACATTGAATCTGGTCAGTACTTAATATTATTAAGGAGACGGAGAACAATAAAAGAACATGAATTATGAAGAGAGACGATAATGATTGATACAGCATTTAAATTTTTGAAGATCAAATTTGACTGGAAAGAAAAAAGCAGGAAGAGAGTTCCACAAGTTAAAAGTGTGAGAGAAGAAACTGTTAGCATAGAAATTCTATGTACTGTGTCCCATCAAAACAGTGGCAATCATGGCTCTCCACAATTTCCTGTCGTAGCTCTTAATAAATTTTGTTTTTTTTATTATCTTTCCTAAACTTGTTTTTTATGCTTTTGTGGACCAAATAAAATCATCAGGCAGGCCATTGTTTTCCCATCCTTGCCTTATTGTTCATTTACAAAATCTATTTCTCCAATTTCTCTTTGTATGCAAAAGTATGCAACTCCTCCATTATTTTTTATGATTACTCATTCTGAAATTCATTCGCTAACACTTACTACTAAATTAGCTTTAGTAAAACAGTTTAATATATGAATTGATAATAGGTGAATTATATTATTTTATTTATATATTTGCATAATTATCAACACCTCATAATAATTAATTTTGTGTAAACATTCCAAATTCTGACAACTGAATATCTAGATCTGATAGAGATGCTATATTGCGATTGTGGTTGAAACATGCTAAATGTACTGATGTTGCTGGTAGGCAGATATTAAATTTCTCCATTGCCCAATCCCTTATTCAAATCATGGACTTCCCTACTAATTTCTCTAGCCAAACTGATCAACAGGCTTCTCTACTTGATCTATTTCTTACCTCCTCTCCTCACTCTTGCCAAGCTTTGCAATACTGCCATTTTGGTAACTCGGACCACTATGTGATAGCTATTGATATTTCATTTCAAGCATTCATTAAACAGGAACTCATAACACTTCTTTCCATTATCAGCATGCTGACTGAAAGTCACTCTGGGATTTTCTCTGTGATACCCCATGGAATGATATCTTTAACCTCCTAGTTGAAAATTTACACCACTGATGTTTCTTCGTGGGTCAAAGCCAGCATGGATACTTTCATCCCTTCTTGGAGAATGAGGCACAGCATAGCTTCTAATGACTTTGGCTCTTATGATTACTGGTGACACTGTAATAGGGTACTAAATAAGTGCAAGGTCTCTATTCCTCAACTCTTCAATCAATTTGAGGTGTTATCATCCTCTGCTGATAAAGCTGAATGCTTTGCCTATAAATTCTCCTCAAACTCTACTCTTGACTCATCTGGAGTATCCCTGTCTAACTTTTCACTGAAAACTGAATTTCTGTTAATATGCATATAACCCTTTCCATGGTTTCTGCTATCTAACCTTGATCCCCAAAAAGCATGTGAACCCAATGGCATTCCTGTAATAGTCATTAAGATGTGTACTTCCGAACTGGCTCCCATTCTTTCTAAACTGTATAATAAATGACTCACTGCCTCCTGCTTTCCGGAAGTCGTCATCTGTTGTTCCAGTTTTTAAGAAATCTAGTGAACAGTTTGATCCATCCAACTATCAGCCTATTAGCCTTCTACCTCTTTTTGGGAAACTCCTAGAGACCCTAATCAATGCAGAATTGGTTCATCATCTCTCCGTGCAGGGCCTTTTCTCAGACAGGTAATATGGCTTTTGTTTCTCCAGGTCAAATGCTCATGTACTAAAGAATAATTGCGGAAAGAGTCTATTGTGCTTTAGATAAAAATGGTGACGCCCGGGCTGTAGCATTGGACATCTTGAAAGCTTTTGACAGGGTCTGGTATACAGATCTTCACAAGCTGAAAAGTTATAGTGTCCCCGGGCACATTTTTGAGCTGTTCCAGTCTTTCCTGTCAAATTGTGAAATGAAAGTTATCCTGAATAGCCACTCATTTAAATCCTTTTGTACTAATGCAGATGTCTCCCAGAGCTCTATCCTTGGTCATACGCAGTTTTTAATTTTCATTATTGACATTCCTGATTACATCAGCTCTCATCTTGGCATCTACACTGATGACACTATCATTTACTCCTGTCTCAATAGTAAGGCTGATTAGTCTGACAAGATCATCATTAACTGGGGCAAAAGATTGCTTGTCAATTTTAACATCTCCAAAATTAAACTTCTCTCCATTAATCATCTGAGAGACTCCTCTCAGTCTTCCATCAGCATGGCTGATGCTAACTTCCAGCAAAGTGACTCATTGCACCTTATGGGGTAATATTCTCAGCTGACATGAAGTCGAAAGAATACATTGAATCCATTGCTATTCAGCTGCTTAGAAAGTCAGTTCACTGTGTATTACAAGACAGTTTTTCTCTCTAGAATCTATCTTGCATATCTATAAATGTACCATTCATCCATGCTTAGAATATTGCTGCCATATATGGTCCAGTGCCACTGTTATTTACCTGGAGCTCCTTGATAAGATCCAAACAAGAATCAGCAATATTATTGGTCATGATCTGGTGGCTCAGCTCCAGTCATTTGCCCACCACTGTAAGGGTGCCTCTCTGTGCCTTTTTTATAAATACTTTCATGGTAATTGTTCAGATGAGTTCTTCACTATGGTACTTAAAACATGACATTCCTTACTAATTCAGACAAGACCTCAGGAAGGAAGCATCCATTAATAATGGAAAGAGCAATAAAAGTTACTGGACTTGAGAAACTTATTTTCCTGAAAATTTCAACCATAAATAACAATGACTGCTTGGTCAATGAATGACAAATGTTTCTTTATAAGAAAATAGCTAAAATTACCATTACCAGTGAACCCATCTCAATTAATACTTAGTGGAGGTTTCTTTGGCCCTGATTACTATTGACAGACATTTCATGTAGCTTTTGATGAGACTTCTACATCTCTTGACTTGTATTTTCAATCATTATTTTATCCAGAAGCATTCCAAATTTTTCAGATTTAATTGCTTCTGTTTATGAAGAGCAGTTTTCATAATGTAAATTCCAATTGGAATTAGGTATTAGGCAATTAAGAAGGCCATTCTATAATTCTGACTTCTTAAATGATTCTGACGTAATTTTCAAGGTATCTTTCAGATCATCTTGTGAAAGATGAATCACTTGGCAATCTTACCCCCAAAAATAAATAAATACCCCCCCCAAAGAAACTGTGTTTAAAAGATGTTTTTCCCCTTGACACCACTATTATTTTAACTACCCTCACTTCTTGGCGCTGTTTGTTTTAAAAAGTGAATAAACCTAAACATGATGAAAGTGAATTTATACATTTTTTTTAGTTCTTGAGAATTTACAACAAAAATATTAAACACTATTTATTTATTAGATTGATTATTTACAAGAATAATTTTATATTTACAACATTCTAAAACCCAATACAATTGTATTAAAACTTATGCAATGCAACATTTATCATTTACCAATTTATGAAGAAATAAATATAAAAACAATTTTTTATTCATAAATTTATAAGCATTTACTAAATTATTAAAATATGAACCAACTATAAGGAAATCCTTGACTAGCAATTAACTAGTGCTTTGCCAACCATTCCAATAAACAATATAATAATTAAATAATACAAGACAATGTTTTAAAGTGTTTTCTCCTATACAAAGTACACACAATTCATATACGTTTATAGGAGAGAAAAATCTTTATCTAGGATTTGTGATGTCTCAATGCTGGCCTCTTTAGAAATTGCCTAGTGGAAACAGGATGAACAATATTTTAGCAGTATTAAAAAAGAACAATATGAGATATCTCTAGAACACTCTACCTCCATACATTAAATAAAGTGTTTAGTTTGAAACTCTCTGAAGACCACTCAAATCAACAGACACATGAAGAAGGCCAGTGATCACAATAATAAAAAAGATGAGAACATTAGTCTGAATGTAAATAATGTAAATAATAACTCCTCATCTGAGAAATTCAAACAGAAATAATTTTTTTTTTAATAATTAGACTATGGACATATTGGTTTACCCATATATATAATGGGAATTATAGTGTTTTCTCCTATACAAAGTATCCATAATTCATATACGTTTATTCAAAAGAAAAATCTTTATCTAGGATTTGTGATATCTCTCAATGTTGGCATCTTTAGAAATGGCCAAGTTTCAATGGAAAGCACTGTTAATGTGAAGAAAATTTCTGGCAGAGTGAAGGGTGGCAGTTAGACCCAACTAAGCATAAAATGGATTCTGTTTCTCAGGAGGGATTTTATTACACCCATTTGTAAAAAAAAACTTAAGACTCAGAAACCGTAGCAGATATTAGCCACATAAAACATTCTGAGTTTGGTTTGTTTTTTATGCATTAATCCAAAAATGCAGAAAGTAGAAAGGAAAAGCTTACCCTCCCCATCTTCACTCTCTTGTCATGCCCCACCATACAACCTGGGAAAGTATAATGGAATTACATGCAAGGACATGCAAGAAAAACCTGTAACAGATTATTAATATATATTCTATGAGAATAAAGTGAAGAATGAACATCATCATCATCCACTTTGTATCTATGAGGGTAGATCATTCATCCTGCAGTTACAGAGCATCTATGAGGATATATCAGTAAGTATGTATACTGACAAAATTATTAGCTGAACTTTTATAGGATAATGCTCAATTTATAAAATTAATGGAAGAGAGATGGGTTAAGTGCATTAACAAGAAAGGAGGTTATGTTGCAAAATAAATACTTCTTTCGTTACACATCCAAGCTTAAAGCACCTGGTATTCCAAAGCACTCATCCATCTAGGTAGTGACCATGCTCAATGTTGCTTAACTTTGGTAATTGTATGAGAACCGGTGTTACTGGGAAGGTATGCTATGGCAGTGGAAAAGTGACTGAAACTGAGATGCGAGGTCAGGACCAATAACATTGCAGATTCTTCTTTAGATTTTATTAAGAATCTCTAAATATATATAGAAGCACAAAACCATATATGGCAGCAATATTCAATGCATTAAATTTTATATATTTGGTTCTAATAAATGGAAATGAAAGGTATTTCAATGTAATTAAAATAATAAAAATGTGAGAATACAGTATAAAATAAGGTATTAACACTTTTTGTTCAATTTTATGTGTTTATTTTGAGCTGCTTAAACCACCCTGATTTGAACCCTGATCACCAATTTCTCATTCTACGTAACTATTACACATTGAACAAAACTAATTCAGCAACAACTTACAACAGTAAGAATGGTTTGTGATATTAGTTTTCTAATCATTGCTTCCTGGTGAGGCACACTAAATACTTATTAAGCAGAGCTTAGTCTGGCACAAGGCTACACGTGTGAACTCACTCAAGTAGTAATGGCCTTTAAGACTTTCTTGTTAATACTACTTCATGGCAAGTTATCCAACTTTACTGATATATAGTTGTTACATCAAAAACTATTGGCAGACAACTCCAAGGAGCTTCTAGACAAGATAGGAAAAGAAAGCAAGAAGAAAAAGGTTAATTATCAATTGTAAGAAGACAGAATGTATGGTCATTAGCAAGAAAGACAGTCCAAGATGTGAGGTACAAATTGGAGATGTCAGAATTAGACAAGTGTGGAAATTTAAATATATAGTAAGTGTTTTAATGGATGATGGAAAATGTGATACAGAAATCCAAACAGGCATTGGAATAGCAAAAAAAAAAAAGAAGCCTTCCAAAGCTAAGCAAAGTATTAAAAAACAAGAAAATTTTGTTAGAAACAAAAAAGAATGCTAAACTGCTGTAATATCAATTCCCCAATATTGGTAGTGAATGCTGGACAATTTCCTCACAGATAAAGAGGAGACTTGAGGCAACAGAGATATGGTTCAATAGAGAATAACATGGATAAAACATGTAAGTAACAAGAAAGTTTTATGGAAGATGGAAACAAAAAGGACACTTATACTTAGAATCAGACAGAGGTAGTTGAAATTTCTTGGACATATAATGAGGAAAGAGGGTTTGGAGAATTTGACACTCACAGAACATAAAGAAGACAAGAGTGATAAAGAAAAATTGAATAACCTGTCTAATGAGCTAGTGTAAATGGATGGTAGAACTGGGAGTGGGAGGGATAATAAAAAGACAAGCATTGCTAAAAGCTACAAAGTATAGGAAGTTGTGAAGAACCATGATCCTGAAGACACATAAAAGATATTTCAGTATACACTAGGCCAACAGTGAATTAACTCTATCTTGTATCTGAAGTAAAGCTAATTATACTTAATTAAAACTAATGAATTAATTCATCCATAATATTAGGTTGGCCAGAAAGTCCTGACTCACTTAGGAGGTGGAAAGAAGACAACAAAATTTTGTGAAGCAACACTAACATTTATTCTTCAAAATAAAATCCATCATTCTTGATGATCTTCTGCCAGCGATCAGCCAGCATCTGAATCTGTCCCAGATACCAGTCCACTGACTTTGAATCAAAAAAACTGTAAACAAGCTTCTTCACTTTATCAAAAAAGTTGAATCACTGGTCAAGGAGGAACTGTGCCATTGAGTGTAATAGGCCAGAGTCACTTGGAGCAGCATTGGGACTGAATGGTGTATGTGGAAAAATCTCAACACCATCCATCTGTTTGAACTCCTTAGTCAACCTAGCAGTGTGTAGAACCACATAGTCTAGCTGAAACAAAGCCCAACCTTGATTGACCAAAGCAGGATACTCCTTCTATAGTTTGTCGAACATGTAGTCTAGTGCTTCTGGAGCAAGCTCAAAAATGCAGTGCTTTGTGGAAATTCCACCAGAGATCAAGATTTGTTGTTTTCTTTCCACTTTCTAAGTGAGTCAGAACTTTCTGGCCAACCTAGTAATTTAGATTTCATCCTAAAAATTAATTTTTTATTAGTATTTCCTTAGTTTGAGTTTTGTTGTTTTTTATGCCTAGTAGTAGTAGATGCAATAGTTTTAATTTCTTCAAATTCTGGTTTAGTCTGTTGTGTTCATTTTCAAACTAATGTTCTTAGAAAAGGCATGAATGTCTGTTTTTGCCAACTCCAACTATGGATTAAATATCAGGTTAGACTGGGATCTATATCCTTGAGTGGCAACCATTCTAAAAGAAAAGAAATTATGAATTGTAAATAAAATCTTTGAGAATACAACCAGAAACAACTCCACTATCTTACACTAAAATGTATGCTGATAATAAAGAAAAATTTGAAGAAATTCATGTTCATTTATGTCATGATGAGGCATGGTATTTAATATATATATATATATATACACACACACACACACACATCAATCAACTAAGTGTTAAATTTTATTTGTATATTATATATATTGGTTTATCAAGAGTTTTAAATTCATGAACGTTCTCAAATTTAAAAGCCTTGATAAATCAATGACATTCTTGCTTTTGTATATAAACATGTACAATAAAATAAACCCTTCCATTCACTTGATAAAGTATTTATATATATATATATATATATATATATATACACACACACACACACATGCGCACATACATACATACATACACATATACACACAAGAAATAATGGATTTTTTATTTACTAATCTGCCAGATTTTTATCATTATAAACACTATTTTTAATGGATACTCATATTTGAGTAGATGCTCCATTTATTTTAAACGGATAAAAAATATGTGCACAATCTAATGATTGTTTCTCTTGCAAAGGGGAACACGGGTTTGAATTCTGCCAGAGGGTGTACATTTTTCTTTTTCTTTAATAAGATTTCTTGAATATTAAGTTGGTAGACAAAAGTAAATATACTATTTAAAATAAACCAAATAAATTATTTTTTTTTTTTTTTAGAGAGGGGTTAATTAAAATTTTAAATTCATCAACCCTAAAATTACTAGTAGCCAGTAAGGTAGATCAGGAAAGAAGAGGTAAAATTTTTAAGGAACCTTTATGCAGTCATGGGTTAATTTCATTATTATTATTATTGAATATATGATAAAATCCTAAAGAAAGATAATGTCCCTTTAGCCTGAAGTGACCTAGTAAATTAGTTTTGAAAAAGGCAAGAATCTGGAGGGTGTCTACAAACTTTTGGGCTAGAGTGTATGTATGTAAATTTCTTTTCCAACATAAAAATTTTATTATTTTATGCAGCAATTCATATTTTTCTCATTTCTTTTCCTTTTTCAATGTTAATATAGTATTTTTTGACAAATTTTGTAACAAACACAAATATACAAAAATTGGATTATTATTATTAGTGGGATGAGCATAAATGGAAACTCTCTCCACTACACACACAGTATTAAGCTGCAAATTGTACTGGAAATTACCTTATTCATCATTAGAATACATTTTAAATGTATTGTTCTAACAAAAATCTTGCTATGATGTGCTGTTTTTGTTGTGCTTTGCATACTATTGATGTTGTCCTTTTTCTCAATTCGTAATAGTACACAGTTATTAATGATGTTAACACAGTTTTAAAGCTGTCATTTGTAAATAAAAGCAAAGTACAGATGCCTCTTTGAGAAATCAGGAATTTATTTAACACTGTATTCTGAACTGGACTCCTCTTCTAAAATACTAAAAAAATATTTTGATTTTGACAAATGCCATGGCTTGAGGAAGGTTAAATGAATTCAAATCTATAAAACTTGTTAAAAAAAATATAAATTCTTCCCTATTTTTGTTGAGTGGACCAGTCAATTTAAGTAGTGTCAAACAGAGATTGACTATTTAGTTAAATTTCAAGTATTAATGTTGGAGCGTATTAGAGTTTGAACTGAAAAATCATTCACAGAGAATCAGATATTGGTATGTAAGTGACTTGAGATAAATCAGCTGTTGAGTGACCCTGTGACCACATCTGCTCATAGAATTGGCCATTAGTTTCCAAACAAACTAATAAAACTATTTGACAAAATTTTACAGTTTTGCCAAATTCAGTTGAAGTAGAACCATTAAAGCTGCAACAGCTTGTAAATGTTTGTATAAGCGTGAAACTTAAGATGATGGTTAAAACTAATGGGAGCATTTGGAATATGCAATGGTCAGCATGAAATAATATGAAAGTTCCTGTATCTATTTAAAGCTCATTGGTCAAGTTATCCATTAGGCAATGTCGAACAGGAATGTGAAAGTAAAAACAAACCCCCCAAAATATTTACTCTAAAAGAAACGAAAGCAATTAACAAGATTTATCAGGAAATGGAACTGACTGAGACAGCAGGATTTATGAAGGGAGGACATACTTCTCTGCAAGAAACTAAAGAATAAGAGAATTTTTCTTCATCATTTCCATTAAAAATGAAATATTTACAAAGGCCAAGAAAAATCTGTTTCAATTTTCAGTGCCATTACTCTGAAATAATATACACTGGAAACATACAGTTTTAACATTGTCTAAATTATTCATGTACATAACTGAAAGTGTGTGTGTGTGTGTGTGTGTATATATATATATATATATATTAATAGAAATAAGCAGCTCTTAAGAATAGTCTGACATAAATGCACACAGGAAAGAAAAAGTGTTTAACAGTGAAATTAATAACAATCAGTCTCACATTTTGGTTACAGAAACAGTTTCCCTGAAAGAAAAGGTGATACAGATTTGGTTCCTGTTGGAGACACAATCTTTCTTTAATAGGACTTCTCAATCTAGCCCAGTGGTTTATAGGAATAATAAAACAATGTTGGATAAAACATCCATGAAAAATGAATATTGTCTATGTCAGCTAGCAGATATACTGATTCACAGAAATCCTAATAATAAAAATTGAGCAATCCTTAAATAGTTAATTCAAATCTTGCTCTATCAATTCAGCCTCCATGGCTGAATTAGTAAAGGTATATTTTGGCTATAGAAATGGTTTCCCTTGATGAAAATGTTGATATAGATTTTATTCCTGTTGGAAGCACAATATTTCTTTAGCAGGACTTCTCAATCTAGGCCGGTTGTTATTAATTTCACTTTTTAAGGAAATAAATTAAAAAAAAAAAAATAAGGGATAGCAATTCATGTACCCATTAAAAATAGATTTTATAGTAATAAGAAAAAATATTGGATAAAAAATCCACATATATGTGTGTGTTATATACCGTACCTATAAACACTAATGGGTATATCCCAATGCTCATAAATATGTTGGACACTATTGTAAGTGGGGGTAATATGCTGTCTAAGTAGTTCACTACTAGCAGTGGTTTACTTACTTCACGCTGCTGGCAAGTATTGTATTTTGTTGATGTTATAAAGATTACCATTTTATTTCCAACCTCCATTTTAGTTATTCCTCATTCAGTAACCCTTTCTAGGTTACAACAATATATGTGTGTGTACAGGGTGTGATGAGTAAATTTTTGCCATTTTATATTTTTAATTTTGTGCATGT
Source organism: Acanthosepion pharaonis (assembly GCA_903632075.3). Taxonomy (NCBI): domain Eukaryota; kingdom Metazoa; phylum Mollusca; class Cephalopoda; order Sepiida; family Sepiidae; genus Acanthosepion; species Acanthosepion pharaonis. The sequence goes on along the minus strand of CAHIKZ030004103.1, from coordinate 3,963,174 downwards.
TATTTTTAATTTTGTTGACTGCACATTACAGTTGGGTCTTTTGGGCACCGTGAGAAAAAGACCATTATGATTCAATTCAATTCATTCTGCCAGAAATTTGGAAATGCCATGCTGTACTGCTCCACATTTGCATCAGATCCTCCAAAATGAACATTTTAGAGTGTTTGGAAGACAGCACAGAGGAAGCTGTGTCCTCCCAAAAGATGTACTGAGAGTAATGAAAAACCACATATCCAGTCATGGTGCTTGGAGTGATCACGAGTGATGGCAATGTTATGCTTCCCACAGGGCCTCAAACTTAACTCCTACATCAAGTGCTTGAGGAGGTAGTGCTGCCCTGGGTCAAGAGGTTGGCTGCTGGAAGACCCTATGTTTGGCAACAGGACACACAAGCATGAGAATCCAGTTATGGCTGTCAGACAATTTCTGCAACCACATCAACCCTCACATCTGGCTACCTAACTCCTCAGACTGCAACCTCCTTGATTATTATGTGTGGGTCACAGTAGAGCAAGAGATCAACAAAACTCCTTTTAAAACCAAAGATGAACAGAAGGCAAGGATTATGATAGCATTCACTAACTTAAACAAGGAGACTGTCCAGAAGAGTTACAAGAAATTCCAAAGTCATCAGGAGGCTGTGGTTGAAGCCAATAGCAATTTTCTTGAATAAATTTACTCTTTCATATTTCAGGATATTTTCATGTAATTTTTTGTAAATATATCTGTTAAAATGAGATGCCAATGTTATTTCCATTTTTGTGTAATTTAGATGATAATTTATCCATTGCATGTTATATATATATATATATATATATATATATATATATATATATATATATATATATAAATAGCTGGCCACTTGTATTCGAGGATACCTGTCTCCTAGGGTAGCTAGTCAATCACTATTGCAGATGTTCACTCAGGCACATTTGTGCTTGCTCAACATCCACAGAGCCCACCTGTTGTTTATACTCCAACTATGCTAGGCAGACCTTAGTTACAGTTTCTGGGAGAGAGTGTTATCTAGTCTGATCAACTATTTGAACAAGGCCAGGATACTCAAACTCTCAGCCATGATGACTTGTGGGTTTGTGCTAGCGCATCTATCGATGATCCTCAAAAGTTCCATCTACCCAATTTCACTCACAAGGCTTGGGTCAACCCATGGTGTGGTTTTCAGGTACTTTTCATTCTGATAACATGAGGAAGTCTCCTTCCTGACAAATCGACCATGGTGAGATTTGAACTTGGGTCTCATAGTCAGAAAGTGAACGTTCTAACCACTTGGCCATGTCCATATATATATATATATAATTATTTATTTAAAAATATGATTCCAAATCGCTACATAAGAGGTCTCATGTTTCAAAACAAGAGCCGAAAACTTCAATATAATCCTTTAAATTAAATTGAGTTTAAATTAAAATGGGCTCCGTTCCATCTCCAAGCGAAATTTTTGTTGGAATAACATATATCTGAAATTTACTTGTTTTAAAAATTGAAATCAAAATCTCCATGGTAACAACAAGGGCGAATTGTTTAAATTGGGTAGGCGAGTGTAGGGTGTTAATAATAAGTAGCGGTATAGAGATACTTTCAAGATGTCAAGTCAAGTGAGTGTGTCTAAAATGAAATGGAAGATGTATTAACCTTCATCTAGTTTGCTTGTCTATGGAGATTTATTTATTTATTTTATTTTATTTTATTATGAAAGGGAATTGTGCATATAAAAAAAAAAAAAACTTTCGTAACGTTTGTTTTTTGACGACTTCATAAAGGGTTATCTATTATGTAAGGTATTTAAACTACTTATTTGGGCTATGGATTATGAAGGGTGTTATGTTGTATGCATGTTTGTAGTTAATTATTCCTACTATGAATCTGATGATTGGGCTATTTGTTAAACAAGTTATTATAAATTTTTTTTTTTTTTTTTATCTAATAATTCAAACCAAAAATCTGATGATGCCTACAAAAAACCGTTAACTCGTGTCTATTATTTAATAGATTATTATTATTTAGAAGTTTAATAATGTGTAATTTTTCATGGAGGCACAAAGGGCATGGGTCATCCCCATTTTCCATTTAACTTTTGGCGTCCTATTTGTTTCCTTCAGGTGCCAAAAATATTTTGATAGTGAAGTCTGATTTCTTTTGTTTATATTATTAAAGGAGCATTTATGCTGCCTCCATCTATCTTTAAAATTATTCTTCGTGGACCCAATGTATATCATATTAGTGCTAGGGCTCTCTGTGGATATATATATATATTAGTGTTGGCATCCTAAATTTCTAGGAACAGGTTCTATAAAGGCAGGTAATCTTTAGGAGCCTATTCTGGTTATTTTCTTTTCAATTTGAGAATGGAATCAAATCACTTTATAGTAACAAAAAGAATTAAACCATCTTGAGAATTTAATAGAAAACATCTATTTATCAAGGTATTTCCGGAGTGAAATTCTGTTCTCATCATATTTCTGTTCAGAAGTTTGATGCTTTTTGACTCTAGTATCATCGGCTGTGTTATGGTTTCTTAGCCACATTCAAACTGAATTGCTGCAGATCCAATGAAAGACCTATCAAATTTATGACTAGAACATTTGACACATTTTTAACTTCAAAATAGTAAGGGGTGTGCGTCTATTAGTTTTACTAGGTGTGAGCATGAGTGTAGCATACCTAACATTTTACCTAGACCACCAGTTATTAATATATAAGATTATTTTTGGATAATCCAACAACTAGTCCACTAAGCTTTTATAATTTTAAGAATCAGTTCCTGTGAACCAGTAGGTTGCCACCACTGTGTGTGTGTATGTATATATATATATATATATATATATATATATATATATATAAAAAACATAGTTTTAAGGTATGGTATATTGATGGGTGAAAGTGCTCAATATCAGAGATAGAACATAAATAAATAAATATAAAAGTTGAAACTGAGGTCAACATTGAACTGCAAGTCTGTTTCATGCTTTCATGGCATGAAGATTGCCTTCAAACATGAAACAGACTGTGGCCACTTGGTGTTGACTTCAGTGAGAGCTTATATATATATATATATATATATATATATGCGCACACACACACACTAGCTTAAAAGTTGCCCTCTTCATCACAATAGTAGATGCAATAGGCAACAATAAACTACAGATGAACTTAATATTGATTGCTGCATTTAAGTATTACATTAATATCTAAGCTCACCTTTTATAAGTTCATCGTTAATTCTTCTGCTGACACTTAAAGACAATTTGATGTACATAGGTCCTTATTTTGTGAACAAACAATTATTTTTATTTCATGGTTGACTTTTGCTGGGTTTCATAATTATTCTCAAATTTATTTCCAAGTTATGAAAATTGTTATCATACAAAAAAAATAAACATTGCCAAAGAGTGAAGGTAGTTAAAAAAGTCGTATCAGTGGGAAAAATGGTCCTTTTGACATTATGTCTAATGGTGGGTACAACGGTCCATGTTTGCCAATTCTTCCTAATCTCATACCAGGAATTCATTTTCTATTTGATGGTAGCTGCTAAGAAAAACAAAACTGTATTTCTCTGGTCCTTGAATGCTCTCTTAATTTCTTGAAAAGATGGCAGTTCTTTTAGACACTCCCTGTTTCATAATAAACATTTTGTATAAAGTCAGAATGCTAAGTTCTGTTAGCAGAAATAGCAGCTGCTGGTCTGGATGGAAAAACCCCACCTTGTTTGCTGGCTTTTCATATTGCTAAAAACCTTGTGTACAAAGCCGCAGGGGTAGGGTGGTGATCTGTGACCCTGCAGATGCTCCTTCCACCATTTTAAGGATTTCAGTCTGGATGAAAGTGGCATCAAATTGATGTGCATAAAATCATATGCAAAATATTTTTTGATATTTTGACTAGAATAATCAAATAATTAGAAATGATAAAACGATTCCATAAACTATCAGCTGTATACAACTGGTTTCTAAGATAAATGGTTAAAAAAGGCTTTGAGTGAGTGAACTCTTTGAAATTTGAGGATTGGCTCTACAGATTTACAAACAAAGAACTGTACCAGATAAGAGAAACCACATTACTTGAGACCAACAGCAGAAACAACTAAAATGAATAGCACATGTAAGACAAAAATGATGACATAATCAAGATGCTAACATTTCACTTTGCTTCAAATAAAAGTTTAGGAAGGAAACCCCCATCAATATTGCAAAGAGCAATAACAGCTCAGTCAGCTAATTAATTGACTTATTCATTTTCTATGGCTTATCAACCTTTTGCAGGTTATTTAGAGCCAGAAAATGTTTTCAGACTGTAAGAATCATTTTTTTATAATAATAGTTTAATGATACAAATCTTATTAATTAACCCATAGATGGGGAGAGAAGAGGTGGGTTCATACATTTCTCAAGAGTGTGTGTATGGGAATTGGAACTCAGCTCTTACAATTTTGAGCACAAAGAATATCAGAATGGTTATTTTCCAAACGTAGCTTAGATGAGTCACAAGGCCGAAAGTACGGAGCACCTTGTGAGGATCAAACTCAGTTTTCAACTGAAAAGTGAGTTTGATCAATATGAGGGACCAGCAGCTCAGTTCTTAGAACTGAACAGCCAGACTACCTGTACATATGATTTTATTATAGTGGTCAAAACTTGTGCAGAACCAATCACACTTTTTGGAAGATCTGTATACAAACAATTGTGCCACAAGTTTCTCAAATGACCCTCCTCAGTTTTAAATTCAGAGTAGTCCTTCTAGACTGGTTTCTGCTCAAGGCTATAAGACCCAGTATGTCTTGCTATTTAACCCATACCTGGAGGGAAAAAAGATGGATTCATATCTTTCTCAAGGGTATTTGCATGTCAGTGAATGTAAAGAATATGAATGGAATTCAGGCTTGGCTCTCCAATTCCACAATCTTAGACACTATCCACTGTGCCTCCTTTTTAGGTAACTAATGATACAGTGGAAAAAAATTTTATTTAAGAGCATTTTGTCCTCTAAAAGTACTTGATTGAACTAAAAAAATGTTGCTTATTGATGGAATTATATATTGTTGGAGTGTTTTCATGTCATATATATATATATATATATATATATATATATATATATATATGATCCCATCAGTAAGAACATTACTTTAGTCCAATGAAGTCCTTTTAAAAGGTTACCTAACATTGTTTTGATATATACAACTAATTTTTTTATTGAGGATTTTCTTGACAAAAATTCTGGTCACTTTAAATATGTTACATTTTAGTCACTTTTATGTATTTTAATAAGTGCTATTGATTTGTTGATTGATTTTTTTGTTTAACACCATATCAAGTTCTCATGGGATATTTAATGCAGAAATTTAATTTTCTTGACATGATTTAGTACAAACATATATGTGTTTAAGCAGAAAACCAAGAGAAAAAAAAATATTAAAAGAAAAAACATGCATTACATTCAAAGTGATTGAATTTGCACATTTTAAGACTCGCAAGTTTCTCTTATCGTTGACTTTTGACGAAAGTGAGAATTCTGGGATAGCCACTACACACCATAGAGTTGGGATTAGGGGGAAGGAGATAGACTTCCATAAGGCAAGTGAAGGTGATGGGATACCAGTTGTTGTCCTAAAGAAATCAGAGTCCCATTATGAATTTACCATTTGGCTGTGCATTGAGTACTGTTGCCATATCTGGTCTGGTGCCCCTGCTATTATTCATCTCAAGGTTCTTGACAAAATCCAAAGAAGGATCTGCAATGTAATCGATCCGGACTTAGCATCTTAACTTCAATCACTTTCTCACTGATGTGATGTAGCTTCCCTCTGCCTTTTCTACAAATATTTTCATGGCAACTGCTCTGACAAGCTTTTTTTTCCTGGTGCCCTGACCACGTGAATTTAAGCATGCTACCAGATTGTCATCTGCGTTTCCACCCTTTTACTGTTGAATTAGTTAAATGTAACCACCACTTCTACTCCAACAGTTTCTTTTCCCACACTTTCTGCCCGTGGAACTCCCTTCTATTTACTTGCTTCCCTGATAACTACAATCTACAAAAATTTAAATGCAATGTCAATCAACATCTGTCCTCTTGAATCCTGTTCATCTTTTATCCTTTCTTCAATCCCCCCCCATACCCAGTGTTTTCTCTCACTTTCACTCTGTAACCCCCTTTGTACTTGTGGCACTCTCACGTTGCTTGGGGTGAAATGATTATATATATATATATATATATATATATATATATATGTGAAGATTGATAAAATTGTTATCACCACTGTAAAAAGAATTAGGAAATTGATTCAAATCCTAAGTGAAGCTGTTCACATTTATTTCACACTAATACTCTTTGAAAAGGCAGAAATCCAATTTACCTTGCATTATGTCATATTGCTAGCTAGCTGACAAAATATCTCATAACTTATATGCTACAATGATTAATGGAAAAGAAAGGGGGGGTGAGCAAGCACAGGAGAAAACCACTCTCCCATAACTACCTTATCCACTTAGTTACAGTAAAAAGTTATCACCATTATTAAATCTGACATATTTTTACATATAGTCAAAATTTATGCCCCCACCCTCTCAAAAGTTGGGGGTTGAATCTTGAACATGATTGTTGTTCTCCTCCCACCCATCTCCCTTCTCATTTTTTTTAAGTGTCAAAATATCATTAAAATGACTGATAGTTATGAGACAGGAAATTGTAAATGTTTTCTCTCAAAGACATAAGCAGAAAATGAGCTAATTGTCAGCAGAAAGGAATAAAAATGGTATAATCAGTTCTATGAGGGAATGCTGAGAAAGTTCTTGGTTGGCTGGGCAGACCAAGAACCTCCCCCACCAAAATGCCGATATTTGGTCATATTTTGGGAAGTGGGTTGGGCCAAGAACATTTTAGTACCCTCCTATAAATTTACGTGTATAAATTATGTTATGCTATTTAATATTTATGTAGCCATCTAAGGATACTTTTTCAATTTAATATTTCTTTGTGTATAAATTTATGCTATCAAATATAAAGAAAGATCAAAAAATTAAAAACCATGATAAAATCTCAATTATTCATTAATTGTATTCTTTTTTCAATCATTTCACTACAAGCAAAGTGATGATGTCATTAGCATGTAAGGGGTTACAGAGAATAAAAGAGAATGAGAAGACTTTAGCGAGGAGAAGTGAAGAATGTACAATAAAAGAATAAAAGATGATGATTGATAAAGATTATAAGTGGCAGAGAAGCAAGAAATTGGAAGGGAGTTCCACAAGCGAAAAGTGTGAAAAAAGAAACTATTAGAATTGAATTTTAGTTGCATCTAGCTAGTTCAATAGTAAAATAGTGAGACCTAATTGCCAATCAAGTAGCAGGCTTAAATTCATGTAGTTGAGACAATAAGGAAAAAAAAAATCATCAGAATAGTTGCCATGAAAATATTTGTAGAAAAGTTAAAAGGAAGCCATGTCACATCAGTGAGTAGGTGGAAGGTCATGATGCCAAGTCAGGATTGATTACATTAGAGACCCTTTTTTGAATTTTGTCAGGAATCTTGACCAGATATGGCAGCAGTATTTAATGCATGGTTGAATAGTAGATTTATAAATGTGCAAAATGATTCTGGCAAGAAAAACTTACTGGCATGATATAGTGAACCATCTTTCTTAGAGGTAGACCTAGCAATTGATTTAATATAAACAGTCCACTTCATTTCAGTGGTAAATGGGAACTCAAGAAGACAGAGTGTTGTTTCCCTGGAGGTTAACATCAGCCATGTTAATGGCAGGCAGAATTAAATACCAGTTCTTAAGTAGATAACTAAATGCTAACACAAGGCTACAGATCCCCAAGACTGAGGTACTAGTTTAGATTGGTAGCTACAGTTGAAATTACTAGATGTAACCATAAGTTCTATGGTAACAGTTTTCTCTTGCACATCTTACTTGTGGAACTCTCTTCTGATCTGATTTCCAGTCATCCATGCATTGAATATTGCTCTCACATCTGGTTTGATGATTTTACTAGGTATTTACAGATTCTTAATAAAATTCTAAGAAGAATCTGCAATGTTATTAGTTAGGACCTGGTATTTTGGCTTCAGCTACTTTTCCACAACTGCAATGTAGCTTCCCTGTGCTTTTTATGAATATTTTCATGGTAATTGTTTTGATGAGCTTTCCACTTTGTATCTAGACTTTACTAATTTAAGTGCAGTACTAGATTGGCAGCAAGGTCTCATCATTTTACAGTGTAAATGGCTAGATGTATCTAAGTTCTATGCTAATAGTTTCTTCTCTCACACTTCTCACATGTGGAACTCTTTTCTGGCTTTTTGCTTTCTAGTCAACTTTGATCTTCAAAAATTTAAATGCCATGTCAATCTTTATCTTTCGTCTTCTTAATTCCTGTTCTTTCATTATTCTCTTTCTCTCTCCTTAATAATAATGAGGCTTATGGTCACATGTTGAAACATCAGTTCCCATATGATCACCAAAGTTAGATGGGTGATTGCTTGGGAATACCAGGTGCTGTAAGCTTAGATGTGTAGGTGGTTAATACATAATGGCTCAAAATTATTAATTGGAAAGCTGAGTTCCAATTCCAGTTAGGTTCATTATATTCTTACATGCAAATATCCTTGGGAAAGGTATGAATCCACCTCTTCACCCCCCCCCCAGATATTGGTAAAACTTATATCACTAAAATCATTATTATCTCAAAAAAAAAAAAAAAATTTTATACAAAATATTTAGATTTTGGCATTAAATAACCCATAGAAGTTGATATGCCACTACACAATCAACCAACCAACCAAACCAATCCATAATAATCTTTTTCTCATTCTTTCACATGCAGTTATTTGTGTCTTAGTGGCTTTATTACCTTGCTTAGGGTGAAATGATTAGAAAAAAACTTTGATTTTAGTTAAGAAAAATACAACATTACTATAATCTTACATTAATAAACACATTATAATTAACCACTGTTAGTAATATATCTGCAATTGCTAAGTTGGTATTTGCTTACATCACTACGAATGTAAAATGCCACACAAGTTTGGTTATTTAACACACAATCTCCTGGCATCAATTTAAACTGACACCTTTTTCTTCCCCTTATATTGTAACTATTTTACTAAGCCCATATCCTTCTGGTGTCTGTCTAAACTGACACCTTTCTAGTGTTTAAAGGGATGCATTCTTTTATCTATAAATTGTGATCATTTTGTTTAAAAGTTCCCATTTTCTTGATTTCAAATGAAAACTTGAAAATCTAACATATTTCAGTGAAATATTCACTTTCAAAATTATATTTTATAATTAGAGTTTAGATATGTGGAATAAAAGAGAGAGTCATTTAAAATTAACACCAAGAAGATATGGATTAGGTAAGCAGCCTGGATTAGAAATGATTAAGATCTTTTTTAAGATTTGAGCTTATATCATTTATCCTTTGGAGCCACTTTGACCAAGCCATGACCTTTTTTTTTCCATATATTTCAACCATTTTGCTTAATGTTCATATTTTCTTGATTTCAAATGAAAACTTGAAAATCTAACATATTTCAGTGAAATTTTCAATTAAAAAAATTATACTTTATACATATGGGGAAAAAGAAGGCACAGGTTTAAACTGATGCCAGGAGTATATGGGCGAATGTGGGAGTATTTTCTTTGCATCATATAACATATATTATATTTATTAATGCTTTTATATAATGATATTTTTATCATTAAAAATGTTAGAATATGAGTGAAGAGTAAAAGAGAAATGTCTCATTTTCCTTTTCCATCTGCTTTTATTCTAGTGGGATATGATCACCTTGTTAGCAATTAAATAGCATCTGCCATATTTTATCTTGGGAGATGTCTCCATCTTCACCTCAGCCTTGCTATCATTCACAAATGTGTTTTTACTGAATTTAGTTCCAGTGAGAATGAAACTTTTATTTACTCATAGTTTTTGATATCTGGAAAGAAAATTTGGCTCAGGTCAAATGTTAATGCAATTAAATCAAAATGCATACTATAGAATTTGTTCTAGCAAAATGTCCTGTTGTAATAAGCTATCTGCCGATTCTTTTTCTTCTTCTATATGGTGTGTCCCTTTAGGATGTATGATCTTATGACTCCCCACAGCTTCCTATCCTTTGTAGCTCCAAGCAATATTTGTCTTTTTACTATTCCTTCTCCTCCTCCTCCTCCTCTCTATTCTGCTATCCATTTACAAGTTCATTAGGTAGTTTACTCAAGGTTTCCCCAGTCTTCCCTTACTTTCAATCTGTTCTGTGAGTTTCAAATTCTCCAAGCCCTATATATATATAATGGTTGTGTAGTAATAATTGAGCAAAGATGGTACAGACCGAGACGAGATGAAAAATTTGTGCTCTATTTCATCTTGCTCATTAAGTGCTTTTCAATTAATTGATTCATTTTCTGTGACTTATCAACCCTATGCAGGTTATTTAAAGCTAAAAATATTTTTAGATTCTACAAATTTTTTTTGGGGGGGGATAATGATGGTTTAGCAATACAAATCTTACTAATTAACCCATAGCTGAGGGGAAGAGGTGGATTCATATCATTCCCAAGGGTATTTGCATGGAAGTGAATGTAATGAACTGGACTGTAATTGGAACTTGGCTCTCCTGTTAACAATTCTGAACTATTATCTATTACACCACCTGCACATCCAAACTTACACCACCTGGCATTCCCAAACAGTCACACATCTAAGTACTGACCAGATTCTACATTGCTTAACTTCAGTGATCATATGTACTTTTCTAATCAGTGCTAAAACATTAATGAATTGTCTTTAAAATATTATAATTTTGTCATAAAAGATGTCCTTTGAATCTACCAATACCCTTAAAAAATAGTTCCCCTTTACCTCTAGTTGAAAGAATATGCTCCTTCAAAGTCATAGGTCCATACCAACTGACTTATCTTGCAGTCTGCTCTGTTCTGGCCTATTCAGATATGTGGATAAAAATTATATACTTTGATGTAAAGCATGAGAGCTTAATTTATTTGTTTTATTGAAATGAGTGATTATTGCTTGAATTTATGGAATAAATTACTGTGAAATTTCAGGTTAATTCTCTTTGACTTTACAGTTTTTATCCAAAAAAAAAAAGAAAAAAAAAAAGAAGAGAAAATTGTCATTAAACAAGAGTTTTTTTTTATATATGGAAAGAAAATCTGGCCTGAGTCAAGTGTTTATTCAGTTAAATCAAAATGGAAGTTATAGATCAGTCAGTTATGTGCCATGCATGATACATACGTAGATGATCATGTAACTTTCGATACATAACTGATGAGGCAGATTTTTTTGCATGATACATACGTAGACGATCATGTAACTTTCGATACATAACTGATGAGGCAGATTTTTTCCTGCAGTAGGATGCCATTTCTTTCTGCGGTAGATCAGTTGCCATCCAAGGCTATAGAACCCAGTCTGTCCTGCTGTTTACCCATACCTGGGGGGAGAAGAGGAGGATTCATACCTTTCCCAAGGGTATAAGCATGTAAGTGAATGTAATGGATTTGACTGGAGTTTGAACTTGGCTCTCTGATTCCTAAATCTGAGCCGCTATCCTTTACTCCACCAATATAGATAAGAAATGCAAATCCAATTTGAAACTGTTCATTAAGTATTTTTGTAATCAGTGCTAAAACTTAATGAAGCTTCTTTAAAATATTTATATTTTGCACTAAAGATCCCCTTTGACTCTACGCTATCAATATTTTTTTTTACCAAAGGATTCTCCATTCTCTTCTCAGGGAAGTGCCCCACCTCTAAGTCATAGGCCTATGTTAATTGGCATCCTTGCCGCTACCGTTCTAGCCCGTTTTCCAAACAAAATTTCAAATAGACTCCTACAAACCTCTACAAAGTGTACCTGCAAAATATCCAGACATTTTAAATAGAACCGGTTGTGTGGCCTTGATAAAACTTAGGAACCAATCAAAGAATACACTACTTGAGCAGACATCTTCCTATAGCAGTAAGACACCACTAAGTGAGCATCACAAGCAGGATTTTTTGGGGCAAAATATTTATGCAACATTTGTCACTCCCCACCCCTGTCTCTAGATTAACACCCTCTGGCTTCAAGTGAAGTGGTATGTATGCCTACCCAATAGGTTTTTCAACAAAATGATACAGAACAAAATAAAAATACAATACAGCCTGAAATTTTATGAAATATTTATTCTATAAAAATTGGGCTGTGGAAAAGATACCCCTTTCATTAACAAAAGAGCTGCTTGCTTTTCATTAAGGTTGATGACCCTACATGTTAGGTGAAGGAAAAGAAAGATAGAGTTTCTTTTTGAAATCATGGTTTTAAATGCACTGGTCAGTTGCTGCTGCTACTAGTTATTTTCTCTACAGCCAGTCATTTGTGTTCGAGCCTAAATTCACTACACTAGCTTTTCCCCAAAGCTAAAATTTCCATTGAAAGAGAGGTTTCAGACAAAATTAAGATTAAAGATACATTAATCTCATGGTGACTACATAAAAAAGTAGCATAACAATAATAGTAAGATATGCAGTACTAGATTGGCAGTAAGGTCTCATTATTTTATAATTGAAATGATTAAATGTAACTGTGAGTTCTATGCTAACAGTTTCTTCTCTCACACTTCTCACTTGTGGTACTCTTTTCCAGCTTCTTGCATCCCAGTCAATTTTTATATTTGAAAATTTAAAGGCAATATAAATCATTATCTTCTGTCTTCTTAAATCTTGTTCTTTTATTGCTCTCCTTAAGTGATTTTTTTTCTCATATTCTCTTACACTTAGTAACTCTTTGCATCTTAGTGGCTTTATTGGCCTGCTTAGGGTGAAAAAATGAAAAAAAAAACAAATCCTTAACTTATACCATAAGTAAATGAAACTGAACTATAAACAAAACGAAAAAAAAACATCAAGAAATAATTCAGCAATACATATCACTTAATAAATTCCCATGAATACATTAAACTTGGTTAAATGAATCCTTGCTGCTTAAATACAATTTATTTAAATATTTTATTTGTATAGTAATAAACATGTTGGATTATTAAGTGCTTGTAACTTATTTTTGGACATCTCTAGTTCATCACCTATGGAACTCCCTTTTGATTTCTTGCTTCCTTGACAACTACAATCTTCAAGAATTTAATGCAACTTCAATCACCATCTTCTGTCTTTGTTCCTTCTTTGTCCTTTCCTCAATCCTCTTCATTAAAGTTGTCTTATTCTGTTTCACTACCTGTAAATCCTGTGTTCTAGTGGAATTATCACTTTGCTTGGGATGAAATGATTAAAAAAAAATGTTTTTTTTTGCCTGTAGTTGAGACAAAGGAATATATTGTAAGTTATTAATGCCTGTTGTAAAATTCAGTATTAATTATGAAAATGTAAATAAAAATCTGATATGAATTACAGGTTTCTTGTAATAACCCATAATAATTCCAACTAGCCAATACATAAGAATTATAGGAAATAGATTGGTCAGTTTATTCAAATTCTTTAACTTTTGCAGAACCATGTTCTTTCTGTTAAACAACAATTGTTTGATTTTAAAATCTTAGACAGATATATAGACAGAGGAAATACCTACAAATTAGAAAATGGCCTGAACATTGTGTTCAAGTATGAAATAGATTGTTGATTTATATGTAAGACATTTGAATAAACTGACTAATCTGTTCATCTGTCAATTTCCCAGCATTTCTCCAAGTCTCTCCAGATATCAGATATTTTCCCAAAATCACTTGTTTTCTATTAGGTTTTTTCTTTCTTTCTTTCTTTCTTTGAGAAAACTATTTCACATTATGTTCTTGATTGCTAGGGTTGAAAATTATTGAAACATTGGAAAGATACATGCTTTTTTTTTTAATTTTCCGTTTCTGTAATGACTTTTATAAAAATATATTTTATTTAAGTTATTCTTGAAGATGTTTTCTCATAGATACTGGATCAAATATCTTGTCACACTTTCCAACAGTACATTTTTCCTATTTATTGGGTAATAGATTAACTCATAATACCCACTGTAGCAAAAATGGAATGGTGGGAAATATTATGGGTTATTAGTACAAAACTATTTATTAATAGGTGTGTGTATATATATATATATATATATATATATATATATATATATATATATATATATAGTGTGTGTGTGTGAAAAAAAACAAAAAACTTCTGTCAATTTTACATATCTTTTTAATCATTTCACCTCCAAGCAATGTAATATTGCCTCTCAGATGCAAGGGGTTACTGAGTGTGATGGAAAATGAGAAGACTTTAGAAGGAACTGGAAACCCAATCCTAAACAGAAAACAAGGAGTAAACATCTATTCCTGTTCCAAAGATCGAGAGGAGTGTGAACTGCCTGATAAATGAACCTTTCTACTCCTAATTGGGTGAAAGAATAGTAAATAAAATTTCAGAATTTAGGCAAAGACTTTAGAAATACAGAATTGAAGCAGACTTTAGAAGAAACTGGAAACCTAATCCTAAACAGGAAACAAGGGGGTAAACCACTACCATCAAAAAGACTGTGGAGGAGTGTGAACCAGATGATAGACAAATATAGCTAGTCCTGTTAAATCATATTTGTTCACATTGATTTTATTTTGTTATATTTATTACTTCAGTTATTTTATAGAAAATCCAACATATATATATATATATATATATATATGAATAAAGACTAAAGGAAAACTTATGTTAGCTGATGCATTTTGTTCTCTGAGAGACTTTATCAAGGCAAATCAGAGGACATAACATGTTGGCTAAGATAAGTTTTTTTTCTCTTTATTTATATATATTGTACTTTTACAGATATACTCTATCTGAAATTTTACACACATGCATTATATATGTATATCAAGAAGTGAGAGCAAGATCTAAAAGGTCAGCCAATCTAACAGTGATCTCATCTCAATCCTCACACTTACTCCATATGTGGCCTCCTTTGTAAATCACTAGCGGATCTTAAATGCCACTTAAAATTATCGCACAAACTTTCATAACTGAATTAATAAGCTGTCAGATCCTTATACTGCAAAACCGATGGGAGAGTCCATTATTATTATTATACATTATATATATATATATATATATATATATATATATATATATCAATAGGTTGTTTATGCTATGTTTAAACTACTGCCAATATATAAATACTATTTAGTACTGCTGTTTGAGTAAGCAAGCTTGTCTGGTTTATTATTATTACTGAGTAGGGTGTTCAATCCTCACTGGGTGCCCCATACTTTTGGTATTGTGTGAAATTTAATTTAAGCTTAGTAAATAATATGAGTTCCTTGCTACAGGGTAATGGTTATGGAGATAGTCTGGTTTACTAATACTACGAAATATTGAGTTCAATTATTGCTCAGTACCTTATATATGTGACATTGTGCTAAACTAAAATAATTAAACAATAACATACATTGTTTTTATGGTATTTCTACAATGCATGAATATATAAGACTCACTATATACATGTACAAAACATACTGAATATAAAAGACTTGTCATAAATGTTTTAAAGGAAAGCAGATAGAAATAGTTGTTAATAGGATTGTTACAGAATATGTTGGCAGGCCAAGAATGGCCAACTGCTGATCAGAACTCTAATGACCCAAACTGAGTGGGGGTGTTTTGAAACAATTGAGTGTGGAATTCTTACAGTGATGGATTTTGATGAACCGAAAAGGTGAAAAGACACTGAGACAGCTGTAAGAATTAGAAGGGTCAAGATGCATCTAGATTACTTAGTGAGGCAAACTGGTATGTGGTGATGATATTTTTGCCAGTTGGTTGACATGCGTTCTATTTCCCTCTCACTTCCTCCTAGAAATGATGCTACAACTGCAGTCCCTCATAATATAAAGTGATATAAAAAGAAAATTGTCCATTGTTTATACAGTCCATGATGTAGCCTTGGGAGTTCAAAGAACTGAAGAGCAGTGATGAGGCAAGACACAAAAGGATGAACCTTTGTTTTCTTGGTTAATTCTCTTTATAGCAGTGACTATATAACTATTCTTATAGACTTCTTTCTCTGTAGACATAATCTGTTTTCAGTTTAGAATCAAATTTATTAATCAAAATAAGAACCATTTGAATTGTTGTCAACAATAAACAAGTCTATTTTGTTGGTATAATTCTCAAAGGGCGTAAGTTGAGATTCTCCATTTTTGCATGTTTTTTCATTTCAAAATAAGTAAACTGATCTCTCTAAGGTGACATAGACATTATTCTAATACAAAGATTTTTTTGTGAATTTAGGACCCAGTGGAGACATATGGATATTATTTCAGTTTTTTTTAAAGTTGTTTTTTCTTCTCATTTCACAAAAATGCACTTATGTCGTTTTAGCATGTCACCAATGATTTAATCTGAGAACATGAAATTCTTGACTTCTAGAAATGATGGATTTTTTTCAAAGGTATTTTAGCTGCTGCTCATTTATTAAGGACCATCTCTTGCAGGAATTTGTTTAGATGCTTGAAAGAGTGGTAATCAGTCAGGGAAAGAGATCTGAGTGAAGTAGAGTTACATAATCCAATAAAAGAGAATCATCATCATCATCAGTCCCTTGATTGCTTCAATCATCAGTGGGGACCTGAAAGAAACAACCTCCTTCAGGATTATCTATTGGTGGTAACTCTCAGGAGATTTGGCAATGTCATGTTGATTTCACTCTTTGATGTTTGACCAGCTTTTGCATTGCTGTCCCTGCTTGCATCTACCTTACATCAGAAGTGCCTTGCATGCTGTTCTTGCAGAAGCTGTTATGCTGTGTGATGTGGCCTAGCTGTAACATCTTCCAATGCTTAATAGTTGCAAGGAGAAATTCTTGTTGACCCACAAGACTTGTTTTGTACATGTGCATTGGTTTTATGTTCACAGTAGGAGTTGCAGAGGAGCTTTCTCAAGCATTTTTTCCTGCCTCAACCAGTAGTGTCCAAGTCTCTCATCCATAAAGGATGATGTATACAACCAGTGATTTGTTGAGCAATTATATAAATTTTTATATATCAGAACAATGTTAGGTAATTAAATGACAAAGTAGAAAAAAATTCTATGTAATTTTGTCCTCTAAAAGGACTTCATCAGACCAAAGTAATAATAATCCAATAAAAATTTCTTTTCTGTTTGAGATTTCAGCAATTGTCAAAAGTATTTAGTTTCTCTATTTTCTTTTTCATTTCATTAGTAAAATCAATACAGGTTCCAATTTGTTATAAATTTCTTATCAAAGAATAGTGTGCTTGGAAGTCTATTTATTTGTTAATGTTGTTTGCCATTCTTTGACAACAAACGAATCTTCAGTTTGAATCTTTCTCATGTCACCTCTGTCTTAATCTGTATAACAGTTGCTACCAACTGAACATCTTTCTTTCTTTTTCTCACACAACCACATTATTTGCATAGTACCCAAATGATGGCCATCCAAAAGCAAGGCCTCTGATCAGGAGGTTTTGAGGAGTATGGAACCACCTCTTAATTATTGGTGTTCACAGGTCCACCCTGACCCGGGGTGGTAGCACCAGTTAGGGTTCCAGCTATGGGTAAATAGTTAACCCCCAAACTGGGGTCAAAACATTATGAAAGTGTAAAAATAGGTTTTAATACCAGAAATACTTTGTAAAAAATTATTACCAGCAATAAATTTTTGAAGAAAAATTATTACAAGCAATACATTATTACCAGCTATATATTAAAAAAAATACCAGCAATAAAAATCTTGTCTGCATTAAATAACTCATTGAGGTTGATATGCCATAAAACAAACCAAATGATGGATCTGGATTGACCATTTTCACTCAGAACACAGTATGTTATGCATAGGATAATAGTGTTGAACATAAGTGTTGAGGATCATAGTATCTTTACACACCATATATGTAAAATTTCAGGTATAACTAAAATATATACCATATATACTTGTGCAATACACAATCACATGTATCATGCGACCCCAAAATTTCCACTTATAAAAAATGATTTTATTATGAGAGTACCTTTTTTGAGAGACCAAATCACAATAGAGTACAAGTTTCACTTGCTCAGAGACATTTTTAACCACTGATCTTAGAAAGCAGTTGTATACAACTAACAGTTTAGATATTTCTGAACAATTTCTGCACCAAGTATGGCATCTATATAAAAGTTTTGATTTGATGAGGCTATTTAAGAACTTGATTTGAGTTTTCTGGTTAATGTTTTGTTTTTGTAGTGTTGGGCAAAACTATCTTTGATGTAGTCTATTCTATATTCAATTTCCTTATCTCCTATACTAAATTCTCTATATTCAGTTAAAAAGAAATTATTTTGCTTTTGTTACTTGTTTTAATAATAAGTCCACATGCAAACTTTCCCAACATTTTTTAAAATGTGTCTTGAAAAATCAAAATTGTAAATAACAAGGCCAAGAAATTTTTTTTAAAGACATATCAGATTTCTGAACTAAATATATATTTATATGCATAGACTTCCAGGGAAAGTTCAGATGACACTAGGAAAGACAAGTGATGGTTGGGAAAGGCAACCCCATAGAGTGATAAGGGCTGGTAGCCTAATTCACAATGTGCATTCTTAAATGACTCTAAGTCTACACAATTGTCACCACATTACAAACAAATGCAATATGCCGTCATGATGTCCCTGAAGACTAAAAAGAATATGAACATCACGTCAGAAAAGAATGTAGAGCATCAGACTAAAATTCCTGAGATAAGTAAATTGATAAAAAGGAACCAGTTTTGAGAAAATACCATATTACATGAGATTGCCTTGTTTCTTTTTCTATATGCTGTAACCCTTCAGGACATAGCCACTCATGGTAATAGTAATATTAGCTGTTTCCCTATAAGGAAACATTTGGAATTTATTGACAGAGTAGCCAGTACTGCTTTCAGTTGAAATATATAAAATCTTTCTCTTAAAACAATTTTTCAGGAAAATGAGTTTCACAAATCCATTAGCTGTTATTGCTCTTTCCAGTACTGAAGTTTTTTTTTTTTTTTAAACTTTTTGTTTGAAGTAGTGTGGATCATCAACACCTTTATTATATCATTAGTTTTTCCTTCAGAACATGGTTGAACATGGCTCTTCCGAGCTTCCTATCTCTTGTAGTCCTTAGCAATGTTTCTTCCTTTGCCAAGCCCCTTGTTTCCTGTTCTCTCACTCATTTACATAAACTTGTCAGTTACGAAGCCCAATGCTTTCCCCAATATCTCTTGTCCTTGATATGCCGTTTAAAAGTCAAGTTCTCCAAGGCTCCTTCTTCATTATGTATCCAGGAAACTTCCACTAGCTGTTATTGCTCCTTCCAGTATTTCCTAACTTTTTGTCTGAAGTAGTATGGTTCATCAACATTTTTAATATATCAATTATTTTCTTTGAGTTACATGTGCTATCCATTTTAGTTGTTGCTGCTGTTGAAAGTCCTCAATATGTCCTGTGAGAGTTAAGTTTTCCAAGCCCTCTTTCATTATGTGTCTAAGGAATTTCAGCTATTTCTTTCTGATTTTGAGTATAAAAATGTTCTTTTTGTTGCCATTTTTTTTTAAGACTTCCTCTTTGCTTACTCACTCTATCCATGGAATTCTCAGCATCCTTCTGCAGAACCACATTTCTGGTGCTTCCTATTTTCTCTTTCATCTGTGTGGAGGTTGCCCAGGGGTCACGGCCATACAAAACTGCATATATTAGGAAGTGTTCCCAGATACTCTGAAACAAAGCAGAAGTGCTGATCTATATGTAAATAATCCTATTGTTTTTATGGTATTATTTAAGTAAATTAATAAGTGTCTCTGACAAAAAAAAAATTAAGTTTGCAAAGTAGATGTTCTGAGGCAAAGGTTTGAAAAAGCATTTCCAAAAGAAATTTAAAGCATGAATCTGAAGACGACAATAAAGTTATAATTTTTAAGATATAAGTTTTATTTATTAACCAACTTCTTATGAACATATACACTACAGTTCAAAAGTTTGAGACAACCCTTGGTAATTTTTTAAATTTTTAAATAAAAGAAAATTATTATACATGGTTTTTAAAAAAAAAAAAAAAAAAAAAAGGTGGGACATGATTTTTATATAATTATAGGGCAGATCAAAAGTAGTACCCACATTTTGAGTAGTAAATTTGTTAATATTTGTTTTGCAGATTATTAATTTTCTTAATTCTTTTGTCAATGGCTTGATGAAAACTTTTCCAGAAAAGTGGATTGATTGAGAGACTGGTGCACTCCTCAAACCTCATATCTCCAGATTCCTTTCTTTGAAGGCTCATGAAATTCAGAAATGGCTAAAATCATAAAGTCTGAGAAAATTGATATCAAATTCTGTAAGCATATGTGTTGTTTTGTGCCTGGTTGGTTGGAATTGTGCAGTAAGAACTGTCCAATCATTATCAAGGATGTTTTCCTTTTTCTTAATATGTTATTTTTTGTTTTTTTACTAATGAAAATGTTTTAATTCTCAAACACAGTCAAGTCTATGTTTGGGAATTAAAACATTTCTATTGTTAAAAAAAAATTCTACATATTATGAAAATAAATAATAGATTAACCAAAAATGCTTGGATCCAAAGTTAATTTGAACTGTTCTTACACACTTTATGTTTGAAAAAGAAATCTCTTGAAAAAATATAATTATTGGGCAGATCTTCTTGTATATGTTGTGTTCTTTCAGGACAATTGCAGTCATGGCTCTCCACAATTTCTTGTCCTTTGTAGCTCTTAATAAATTTTCTCTTTGTCATCTCTTTTAAACACTTTTCTGCCACCCATTTACTTACACTATGTAGGTAATGCATTGTTTTCCTCTGTTCTTCCTGCTTTCAATCTGTCTTCTGAGCATCAAATTTTCCAAGTCCTCTTTCCTCACTATGTACCCTAGAAATAAGTATACTCTTGCTCCTATTTTCTTTAAAATTTCGGTCCATGGTATTCTCAGCATCCTTCTGTAGAACCACGTTTCTGTTGTTTCAAGTCTCTTCATCTATGCAGAAATTGTCTATCATTCACTCTCATATATAAAAGGACTGATATTATATAATAGAAAAAAGAAAAGAGTACTGAACTAACAAAATTTTCATATTTTATAATATTTTGCTTAGCTTTTGGAAGACATCTTTTGCTATTCCAAAGTGCCTTTTGTTGTAACCTAGGGAAGGTTACTGAATAGAATAATCACATGCAGGTTGGTAATGAACGATAATTCTTAGGACATGAACAACACATATAAGATTCGCCAGTGGCGTGTAGAAATAGTCAACTACTAGAAGTGAGTCAAGTGAATTCCACAATGAATCTCCAACTGCAGACCAACATACAGTATTTACTACTGTATTTATGTGAATGGGGACATACGCATTATTGTCTGTAGGTATGCTATAACACTTTTGGATTTCAGTTTTACACTTTCCTTCCTCTGCTAAAACACTTCTCAGATATTTAAATTGTTGTACGTGTTTAATTTTCGGATCTTCAAGTTGTAATTTGCATGTTGGGCTGTTCCTTTTGCATTCTATCTTCCATGCAGTTGATGTTATTTATTTACTCTTACTTTCCTTCACTACCTTTTGTAGGAGTTATTGTAGTTTCCTATCTATATCTGCCATTAACACTGTCATCTGCATATCTTATGTTGTTAAGATTATGAATCCTGGTAGGACTTATAATTGCCTCAGGATTGCTTCACTGTAAAGGTTGAACAAGTCTGTTGAGAAGACACATCTTTGTCTTACACCTCTTTTGTATATATTTTTGTATATTTACTGAATTCATTTTCTGTCTGTATGCAGTCAGTTTGGTGCTAATATAGGTTCTGGATCATTCTAATATCCTCTTCAATTATATCAAAATTACCTAGCAGTTCCGACAGTTCTTTATGACATATTTATCATATGCTTTTGAAGATCAGTACTCCAATAAGCTCAAAAAACAAATGACAGCTTCCAGATAGTTTTCACTACCTAATTACATGGATTGGATCAACTCATGCCATGGTTTTCATGAATTTACCAATGTTGGTGCATGCTAGGATCATTTCCCCAGGCCAATATTATTAGGAAGTCCTCACCTTGTTAAATCGTTCATGGTGAGATTCAAACATAGATCTCATGGTCAGTATGCTAATGCTCTATCACACCTATATTATATATATATATATATATATATATATTTTAAAAAAGAGAGAAACCGCAAACATCTTTTGTTATAATGTGGATTTGTCTTAGTGTATATATTATATTTTATTCTTCATATTATGTAGAATAAAATATATACACTAAAAACAAATCCACATTATAACCAAAATGTTTAAAAAAACATAAGGTTTCTCTTTTTAAAATATACATTTTTTCTTTGTTGGAACAACTATAACCTTTTTCCATTATATATATATATATATATATATATATATATAATTTATATATATATATATATATATATATATATATTTTTGTGTATGGTATGTGCATAAATAAATATATTAATATCAGCATATGCATAGATATAAAGAGATTATATATCTATGTGTGTCTGTATATGCAAGAGAGAGGAAGTCAATAATATCAATTACGATGCAATGTCAAATTATTATATTGATATTAGCAGAATTAACCATAAATGTTTCAGAATTCTAGATGAAAACAAACAAAACAAAGGCCAAAAAACATGGTACAAATTAATTATAAGACCCTACAGCAACCCACCCACAAACTTTGCAGACATAAAAAAAATATTAGTTTATTTTTGGAAAGTAGTGTAGGCACAAAAGAGTTTTATTAATATTGAAATAATTATACTTAGTACAGGAAATGTGAAAAGGAAATCAAATAGAAAGAATGTTTATCCTGTTACTCTTTATTTTTTTCCTTAACTGATATAAAAAGCCATATTTTGAAAACCAGACAACACCCATTTTATGAAAAGATGTCTCTTTGCATTATATAAACTGAAAATAATCATATTTCATTTAAGTGTCTGTTCACTGGTAAAACAGAATATATTGCAAAAAAAAGCAGTTTTGGTTTACAATGGAAAAGTTTTAATAGTCGAATTGCCATGTCCTCTTGGAAAAGACAGTGTACTCAAAGTAGTCATTTTCCTATACTACCTTAGGTTTGAAAGCATTATTGATACTGATCTTACTATACTATTAAAACCATTTGAGGAGCTGTTATCGCATACCTACAGATGATAATGGGTATGTCCCCATTCACATAAATACAGTAGTAAATACTGTATGTTGGTCTGCAGTTGGAGATTTGTCTGCAGCTGTGCTGATCAAACTCTCTGCCTCTGGGGAGAGAGGATTGCCACATGAGGCTATGTCAAAGGACAGAGTCTAGTCTCAGGAAACAGCTACCCGATCCTGTTTTATAGGGGATCTATGGAGTCATTTTTGGCCAAGCATATAGGCTCGGATACCCTACATTAAATTCGGCCTTGTGCCATATCTGACCATGTGGGGCGGTTGGTAGATATCCTGCAGTTGAAGATTCATTGTGGAATTCACTTGACTCACTTCTAGCAGTTGACTACTTGTATGCGCCGCTGGTGGATCTTATATGTGTTGTTTGTGCCCTAAGTATTATCTTTTATTACCAACCTTTGTGTGATTTTTCTATTCAGTAACCTTCCCTAGGTTACAACAGGAGCAAATATTGGCAATATAAGAATTTAAATGAACTATTTTTAATGTCATGTCCCTTCAGAATGCAGACAAATCATGGCCTATCAGATAACTTTTTTTTATCATTTATGAATCACCATGATTTTTTGGGAAAGACAGTCGTTTTCCATTGCTTTCTCCACATTTTTGTTTTAACAAGCAACATTATTCTCTGGGAAATGTGTTAAATAATAAATCATTAGTTAAATGCATTCAAAATCTCAATGTGTAAACAGATGTTCTTATTTAGCTTGTGGCTTTCTGATTTTATAAGGGCTTCAAGGAACTTTTTTTTGTTTTAAATTAATGTTGCATAATATATATATATATTATTTACAAGTAGATTATCTGATTAGTGATTAAACTTGTCAATATTTAATACAGAACTTTGATATGTTATTTTAGATTATTAACATAACCCATTTTGTCTTATAAGAGCTTCTTCATATGTGACAGAATTTATTCAAAGTATAAGTAGAAATATCAGTTCAGATAGATAAGAATTTATGAGAGGAGGACTATCTAAAGTGATATTTGGATTGACACTTTGAATAAATTTTTTTACATTTGAAAGAGCTTTCATAAAGCAAAACATGTTATGTAAATTTAAAATAAAAAAAATGATAGTTTTCTGTTAATTATTAACAAGTATTTGGCATAGGAACAGCAGTGTCTCACTGCCTGTGTTCACTATTGTAAATGACACTTTGATCATACAAATGGCAAACTATTCCACAGGATTAGGTGGTAGTTGTATAGCCAACATATGAATTAGATGTATCAGTATCATAGGAGAGATAAAATCTCTCAAGAAACTGAATACTCTAATGGCATATAAGGCCTTATCCTTTTTTCCCTTAAAATTGAGTTGCACAGAATGAGAAATCAGAGACAAATTTGAATTCTAGTCAGGTTCATTACATTCACTTACACGCAAATACCCTTGGGAAATGTATGAATTCATCTCCTCCCTTTGGCTATGGTTTAAATAGTATAACTTGTATCTGTAAAAATCATTGTTATACTAAAAAACAAAAAAAAAAAATTACACTTTGACCATAAAATTGTAAGCTGGTCCACAGGATAGGGTGGTAGTTGTATAGCCAACATATAAATTAGATAAATAAAATAATATCATAAATATCATAGGAGGTATAAAATCTATCAAGAATCCAAATACTGTATTTGAAAGTATATTAGACTATCTCCCTTTTTTCATTAAAAATGGCTAAAAAATTGAGATAAACTATCAGTACTTGTACATAGTATTATGGATTTAGTCTGTAATAGTAAATAAAAAGAGGAACTAATATACCATCAAATATGGTATATTACTAATATTCTGCAAAGTAATTGTTTTGTATTTCTTTTAGTCCAGAAATAAATTCTCACAGGACATATGAAATTCTCATGATTACATTTTTTTTTAATCATTTCTCCCCAAGCAAGGCAGGAATGCCACTAATGTGCAGGAGGTTACAGGAAGTGAAAGAAAAGACTGAGAATAGCGAAGATTGAGGAAAGGAAAAAGATGAACGGGATTCAAGAAGATAGAAGATGGCAGTTGACATTGAATTTAAATTTTTTTGAAGATTGTAGTTATCAGGGAAGTAAGTAAATGGAAGAGAGTTCTACATATGAGAAGTTCAAGGAAAGAAACTGTTAGAGTAGAAGTGGTAGTTACATTTAGCTATTTTAACAGTAAAAGGATGGGACGTAGATGCCAATCTAGTAGAACACTTAAATTCATGTAGTTGGGATGCCAATGCAAAATAGCTCATCAGAGCAGTTGCCATGAAAATATTTGTAGAAAAGACAGAGAGAAGTCAAGATGCCAAGTCAGGATTGATTACATTGCAGATCCTACTTTGGATTTTGTCAAAAATCTCAAGATGAATAGCAGGAGCACTAGACCAGATATGGCAACAATATTCAATGCACAACCAAATAGTAGATTTGTAAATGTGCAAGATGGATTCTGACGAGAAAAACCTTCATGTATTGCTTGTAATTATGTAAAACATTTGGCTTATTTTGATGAAATATAATCATGAGATATTACTTATAAGTGAGATGTAACTGTTAATACTTATTCAAAAGAAGAGTGAACTGTAAAAAATTCTGAACCTCATATTTCCTCACAAATTTATTATTAATACAATGTGGAAGAGTTAAAACACCAATAAAAACTGAATGAAATAGGCTAAGTTGAAAAATAATGTTTCATCACCACCAACCAGACTCTAAATTTACTCCAGTCCTGATGAACAGCTTGTACTCTCAATGAGTCTGCTTGACTTGAACATCTATTGGGACTTAGGCTCATTCCAGACCTCAAAGAATATGCTGCACTAGATTTAGTTTTACCCACCTCTGCAAATTCCTACAAAATCAAAACATTAACCTGAAAACACAAGTCATGCTCTTAAGTCGCCTTGTCATATCAAGACTTTCATATAGATGCCAAATATCTGAACTGTCAGCTGCATACAATTGTTTCCTTAGATCAATGGTTAAAAATAGCTTTCAGCAAGTCAAACCTGTGGGTCTCAGTGAAGATCATCCTTCATTGAATTATTTGAACTGATACTCTACAATCACAAAGAACTGTACCAGATAAGAGAAACTACATCATTTGAGAATTACCAACAGCTAAAATGGACAGCATATATAACTCAAAGAGAAAATAATAACATAAGCTTTTGACATTCCATACTACTTTGAATAAAAGGTTAGAAAGGAAACCCCTTTCATTATTGAAAAGAACAATAGCAGCTAATGGATTTGAGATAACTAATTTCCAAAAAAATTGTTTTAAGAAAAAAAGTTTATAAATTTCAACTGAAAACAGTACTGGCTGCTTGGTCAATGAATGCTAGATGTTTCCTAATAAGGAAACAGCTAATATTACCATTGCCATCACTCAAGATGCTGGAAAAATGGTTGGTTCATTCTACCATTCCAGAAAGTACCTGTCTAAGAAGATTTACAAATAATTAGTATATATATATACAGACAGTATGCGTGTGCCAAAAAAAATCTAGATGACCCAAACCTGGCAGCTGGTCTCTCCCCTGATTTTGCTTGTACAGCTCAATGGGGAGGAACTGGATTATAACATTAATGGGGAGGAACTGGATTATAACATTAATTGCCTTTGAAACCAAGCTAGTAAGTTTCATCATAACAGAGCACATCCTGAGTTTTCTCTAGTCCTGATGAACAGTTGTATTCTCAATGAGACTCCTTGAATGTCTATTGGGACTAAAGCTCACTCCAGACTTCAAGTGGAACTCCTATATTTGTAACATCACTAAAGATATTGGAAAAATGGTTGGTGCTTTCTATGACTAATTATTTTTTGATTTGATACTTGTTTTAGCCATAAAGATAGAAGGTCTTATATGCCATCAAATAAAGTGAATACTCTATTTGATGGCATATAAGACCTTCTCTCTTTTTTCCTTAAATATAGCTAAAACAAGTATCATATCAAAATATGAAAATGAACCTCAACCATTTTTCTAACATCCTTAGTGATGATACAAATATAAATTCTTGAGAGGTTTCTTCCCTTTTATGATACTATATTCCAAAAGTCAGTTCATTTTACCATTCCAGAAAGTATCTGTCTCCTCTTTCCATGCTCTTGTAGAGTCAGATCAGACTAAAAAATGGACTACTGCTGCCATATCTGGGCTGAAGCTTCTCAGCCCTTGCTGTTCAGCCTTGATAGAGTTTGAAAGCATTCACGTGGCATTATGAGTGATGAATTAGTTTGCCCTCTGCAACCTCTTTCTCACAGACAAAACATTTCTAGCCTCTCGCTACTCTATTCCATGACAAATATTCAAACAAGCTACATTCCTTATTTCAACCATTTCAAAGCTTCACAGAACACACTTTGTATGGGGGCAACTAGTGAGATTTGAACTCATTACTCAGTAGTAGAAGTCAACTAGACTTATCTTACTAACCATTACTCCATGCCAATTTTTGGTGGTTTCATTTGTTGACATGAGAACACTTGTTAAGGTTATTTAATGCCAAATTTTGTCTGGAACACTCAGTAAGGATCAAACACATTAGTCAATAGTAAAGGTCTACTAGTGATTTTCCAAGCATAGCTTAGATGTGGCACAGGGCCGAAATTAGGGGGCACCCAGTGAGAATTGAACTCACTACTCAGCTGTAATTGTTCTAGCGACAAGCTTGCTAACCATTACACCACCACAAGGTGCCCAAAGGTTTACTAGACTTACCCCATATTGTTGTGCTGAATCAGACAGTGATTCATAATAATAATAGATGATGATGAAAGCAAAACAAGCAATAATTATCCTGAAATGTTTTACATATACTGATAACAATAGTATACAAGAATCTTGTTGTGGGGGTGGGGGATTGATATTTTTCCCCATAATGATATTAAATGATATCCTCTTGGTATCAGTTTAAACTGACACCTTTTCTCTATATATTGTGGCCATTTTGCTTAAACTTTGTATTTTCTAAATTTTTGATGAAAACTTTGAACATTTTCCAATATATTTCTGTAAAATTTTCGTTTCCAAGATTATAGTCTAAATATACAGAAAAAAAAGCATCAGTTTCAACTGACCCCAGGAGATCATGGGTTAAAACGATTATGCTTGACGTAAAAAATATCTTTCATCCTAAAATGTGAAGACAGTTCCCAACATCCAAAATGATGAAGATTGGTACTATAGTTAGCCTAATGTGCTGGAAAATTTTCAGCCAGAACTCCAAAGTAAATTCTGAAGTTTGGTTAGATTTTGGGAAATGGATTAGACCATGAAATTTTCAGCACCCCTTCATACAAATATTCCTTGGACAGTCAACTGTTTTTGATATAAGGAACCAGAATGATAAAATCTTAGTTTATGTAAACAGAAACTTTAAGAAGAGTCCTGAAAAGAATTGAAAGATTTTGATGATGGGTCAGTGATCTATTATACTAACATGTACTTGGTCTTTGTAGGGCTGGCAAAGTCATTAATCTGGTAAGGTTTTGAAGTTGATTTATGACAAACACACAATATTTGATTGCATATTTGATGCTTCTTCAGTTCATCAGGGAATATTCCAGCAATACTGGTTGTCTCAAGCAGTAAAAGCTAAATATTAGCTTAAGGAAAGGCTTCATATTTTCATATGGTAGGCAATCATTTTATGAGAAAAAAGGTATATGTCATTTTGCATATGTGGTGTGTGTAGTATGCTTGCAAGTTGTTACCCAAAAGTTTAGGTAATTTGAACTGTACATATGAACTCAATGTAGTACCAATTTTTGCTGCTGCCTGTCTTTGTGATTAATACATTTGTGAGCAAGTGTGCAAACAGCAAGAAAGAGACCTATTTTTAAGGAGTCAATGAAAACTAGGTATTAGGATAATTTATTTTCTGCACAAAGTGCCTAAATTTTAAGTAACACTGTAGTAATATATATATATATATATATATATATATATATATATTTAAGACATTTTTATGTTTATACATTCTTTTTATAAAAAATGTCTTAAATGATTGTTGGACTTTGACCATTTCATAATATATATATATATGTGTGTGTGTGTGTGTGTGTAAAATACATAGGTTAGTTAATAAAATGACAGCAAATGAAAGGGCACCAATATAATCAGTAAGATAAACATTTATTAACTATTAATTATTAACCATATGACAGAAATGAAGCATGGAAAGAAAGGTTTTAAGTTTGGAATTTTCAGACATGGCTGTGTCCTTCATCAACAGGCTGAGAAATAAACAGAGAAATGGGAATTACTCATTGACAGATGTTTTTGTAGATGATGAATATATATATATATATATATATACACACATAAATCATAATTTCCTGGTGCAGGTCTGACCAGCTATGGCTGTCAGCTTCATGGTGTTGTTTTTTTTTTTTTTTTTTTACTAATTTCTGTGACTTTATGGCTATTCCACTCTCAGCCATTTGAGTTTCCCTCCTCATTGATTTTGGTTGGTTGTTGAATATATTACATATGTGTTCACCAACTACCCTTATTATGACATATTGGGTTAGTTGAGGTGGGAATAAAATACCCAGTTCACCGAGTGTCTAATGTTGATGGCCTGATGAATCTGTGACTGTTGTTATTGAGTCCTCTACTTTTCTGGGTGTCTTTTCAAGTTGCTCCTTTTGGGGTGAGTTGTTTTTTTTTTCTGTGTTTGAATTATATATAGGCTAGATTCAGTTTCACACCCAAGGCATGAACAAGAATAATTTTTAATGTATCTTTTTTTATCCAACATTATTTCTTTATTACTAAAAATTTTATTTTTAGTGGCTACATTTATTTGAGTCACTACCTGTTTTTATCTTCTTAAACAGCAAAATTAATAACAACTGACCTAGATTGAAAAGTCTTATTAAAGAAAGATTGCACCTCCAATAAGAAGCTGTATCTATTTTGCCATCAGGGAAACCATTTCTAAGCCAAAATGTACCTTTACCAATTCAGCTATGGAGGCTGTATTAATAGAGCAAGATTTGAATTACTTATTTAAGGGATGCACAATTTTTCTCATTAAGACTTCTATGATTCTATATCTGCGAGACTAAATTTTGTACATGAAATATAATATGTCATTTTTTTTTATGGATTTTTTATCTTATATTATTCTTTTATTATTATAAATGTTATTTTTAGTGGTTACATCTATATCCCAATATCAATCTGAAAATGAAACTAATAGATATAGATGCTATATTGAAAATGAATGTAGTAACATTCAAGAGTACTTGGAGGTGGAACATAAAATAAAAATGGACTTTGTTAGATTTACCAGTTATATAAATCAACTATTTTGTAAATATCAAAAAGTTAATAAAAAATTGGATAGACAGAACTTGTTGATATAATTCAACCAAACATGTTTAAAAGATATTTTATATATATATATATATATATATATAAAATATGTTGTAACCTAGAAAGGGTTACTGAATGAGGAATAACCAAAATGGAGGTTGGAAATGAAATGGTAATCTTTATAACATCAACAAAATACAATACTCACCAGCAGCATAAAGTATGTAAACCACTGCTAGTGGTGGACTACTTAGACAGCATATTCCCCCACTTACAATAGTGTCCAATTTATCTATGAGTATTGGGACACACCATTAGTGTTCATAGGTACGGTATATAACTATATATATATATATATATTTTATATATATATTATTTATTTAAATGTTATTTTTAATGGATACTCATATTTGAGTAGATGTGTTGTTTTTGTTATTAAATAGTATATTTATTTATTTACATCTACTGGTCTGAATATTTGAGAAATTTTGTTAGAAAAATATGCACCTTCCATCAGAATTCAAACCTGTATTCCCTAGGGGAAACAGTCATCTCAGCCACATAGGACCATCTGATCAAACAAAGCCTGAATAGTACTTTTGAACACACACCTTCCCAATTCTCAAAATATACATATCTGCTGTGTTTCATAACCTAATTTTTAGGAAATGTGTTAAATCTGACATATTTTAATTTATTTAGATGTTATTTTTAATGGATACTCATATTTGAGTAAATGCTGTTTTTTATTATTAAACAGTATATTTATTTATTTCTATTTATGAGTCTGAATATTTGATAAATGTCGTTAGAAAAATATGCGAGAATCAAGAAAGACCTGTTCAAAAGCACTATTTGGGCTTTGTTTGATCAGGAGGTCATGGCATGTCAGTTCTAATGACAGTTTCCCTTAGGGATTGAATCCTGCCAGAAGGCACATATTTTTCTAAGATTTCTCAAATATTCAGGTTGGTAGATGTAAATAAAAACAGAGCATCTACTCAAATATGAGTATCCATTAAAAAAATGTTTAAAAAAAAAAAAAAAAACATGTCAGATTTAATCCATTTCTTCATATATATTTCATTGTTGGAAGTGCTATCTGATGACCCGGCGTCCTTTTAAAAGGACTCTGGTGAAATAAATTATTGTAATGGTACCTTAAAGTGGTCTGTTTTTCTTTTAATATATATATATATATATATATATATACACACACACACACACATGCTTTCTGTGTATATAATTGTTGAACTGCATGCAAAAAGATGACCCTGAAAACTTTTATATATTCCATCAAAATCTGATAGTCCTTGTGAATATTAGTTCCCATTTGTTTTGTTATATGTGAACATATATATGTATATGTGTATATATATATATATATATATATATATATATATATATATATATAGTTGACATTATTCTTTTTCATATTTTTTACATTGGATGTGTTGTAAAAATATGAACTAATACAATTTGGAGTGTATATATATATATATATATATATATATATATATATATATATATATATATATATATTATAAAACGCAGAAAACGTGTGTGTGTGTGTGTGTGTGTGTGTGCGTATGTTTATATATTGGATCGGTTTCCTACATTTTTCAACCGATTTCAACAAAACCTCACAGGACTACGTAAAATTACCTTGCGGTCGTTCTAACAGCGCCAAATATTGGAAAAACTATTGTTTTTGCATGAAATCAATTTGAAAACACGGTTAAATGTATTGCACCTGGCTGGAAGTTACTGCCGGCTACTCAAATGTCCGAATGCCAGTCACTTCCGGTGACTCAGCGTTTTTTTTTTTTTTCAGAGAACGATACACAAAAAGTAAACAAATGAAATCTAAACATAGACAAGTCCTCCTAACTAAAAATAATAACAGGAAACTACTTTAAATACACATGGTGTCCAAATTTTTTTACTGTATTCAATAGGTAAAAATCATAAATTCTAAAAGATTACAGAAAGGCTACTAAATGAATAAGATTTGTTAGATCATCTTATTCTTATCTTACTTATTATAAAACGCAGATTGTGTTTGTGTTTGTGTGTGTGTGTCTGTACGTTTATATATTGGATTGGATTTCATACATTTTTCAACCGATTTCAACAAAACCTCACAGGACTACGTAAAATTACCTTGCGGTCGTTCTAACAGCGCCAAATATTGGAAAACTATTGTTTTTGCATGAAATCAATTTGAAAACACGGTTAAATGTATTGCACCTGGCTGGAAGTTACTGCCGGCTACTCAAACGTCCAAATGCCGTTAACTTCCGGTGACCCAGTGTTTGTTTTTTTTTTTCAGAGAACGATACACAAAAAGTAAACAAATGAAATCTAAACATAGACAAGTCCTCCTAACTAAAAATAATAACCGGAAACTACTTTAAATACACAAGGTGTCCAAATTTTTTTACTGTAAGGAAAAATCATAAATTGTAAAAGATTACAGAAAGGCTAATAATAATGAATACGATTTGTTAGATCATCTTACTTATTATAAAATGCAGATTGTGTCTGTGTCTGTACATTTATATATTAGATCGGACTTCCTACATTTTTCAACGTATTTTAACAAAACTTCACAGGACTACATAAAATTACCTTGCGGTCGTTCTGACAGTGCCAAAAGTTGGAAAAACACAATTGTTTTTGCACGAAATCAATTTGAAAACACGATTAAGATGCATTAATGAAAGGGTGACAACTCATATCGAGTTATACTTATTAATATCGAGTTATCGAGTTATACTTATTATACAACCCAGGTTGGTTGTTTGTGTGTGTGTGTGTGTTCGTTTACATATGGGATCGGATTTCCTACATTTTTCAACTGATTTCAACAAAACTTCACTTTTTTTTTGGCAGGTAGTGTTTCTTATTGTCTTGCACACTTTTTTCTATATTTTTACATTCAGAATGCTTTAAAAATTCCATTTACAAGACAATTGTTTATAATAAAATTCTATTCAACCGGTAGACTCATAACGATTGAAAACAAGGTTTTTGTTTGAGTTTGACCAATTCGTAAAAAAAAACAAAAAAAAACTAACTAATTAAGACATGCGTGTCCGTCAACCTTAAACAATAATCTTTCTCAATTTTATTTTTCAGTCTTTATGATGGTTGATACTTGATCTATCTCTTACTGTTACATCCCCGGGCAGTGCCGGGCTCTACTGCTAGTATATATATATATATATATATATATATATATATACACAAACCTCCAAGTAAGATGAGAACGAATAGATTACAATACCAACGTTTGTAACATTTAATTTAAAAGAAGGCTCAATACAAAGTAGAGCAATATTCTTTATTTTAGGATTTTACATTGAAAAACATGTTAAAATCACTACACAATTGCTGTCATGTTTCGATGCACATACAATGCATATCATCAGGCAATCGTAAATTACTGGTGAGTGAATGATTTATTCAGATTTAAAAGCAAAATACAGAGCCCTTTTTTATGAAAAAAAGAAAATACAGAGCCCTTTTTTATGAAAAAAAGAAAAAAGTTGGGTGGTTATAAGGTTTGTGGGCTTTACTCAGTTCAACCAATCGAATATGACCTACTTTAAATTTAAACTAAGGGAAGAAGCAAAAATTAAGAAATTACTTTTCATAAATGGGTCATAATCTATAGATACAGAGTTATGCACTCATTATAATCCATGGGAATCGTATTCCATCTTGTATTTTAAAATTATCAAGTTAGTTCTATGATTCTGTACTAAATTTAGAATGACATATTAAGAATAATAGCAAGTTGCATTAAGAATTGAATGTAGTCTTTATTGTTTAACCAAAAAGAAAAAAAAAGAATTAAAATAAAGTCCATATTTTCATTAGAAAAATCTGCTTTTGGTTTTCATTTAGTTTTGTCACTTTGTAGTATCCTGGGGTAAGAAGTCCCTTCCAGATGCAAGACTTCTTACCCCTCTCCAACACAGCATGCACACAGTTTGGGACCTTGATAAAAACTCCCCTGGTTCTGGGTAGATCTTTTGAAATTCTCAACTTACAGGGGAAATGAATAAGATGTGGAAAGAACATTGAATATGACACTAATGAGGTAATTTCTTTTTACTAGACATAATGTTTGCTTTTTCTGATTACATGATCTCAAGGATTTTTTTATAAGCTGCATGGAATTGAGAGTCATGATTGTGGGAGGCAGATAGGAAAGCTGTATCAAATATAGACAAACTTTCCTAAACACTTAAAACTAAGCAAAAATGCAAGAAATTATATTAAGTTAGAATATAATTTCATACACTATAATAAAACTGATAATGAATAATAGATTTATCAGTACAATAGCATGAAAAGGGTAAATCCTAAAAAATATGAAACTTCATCTGAATTCATGATGGTAATTACCACCCATTGTGGACAGCACAGTGGCCAATCAGAGGCATCTGGTTAGAATTGTTTGCAGTAATAGACAAGCAACACTGACTCAAATCCCACCCACATTCAATGCAGGAAATACCAGATATAGCATGAAGAAGGGCAGACATTTTGAAAAGTACTTTCAACACTTTCAAAAAAAGAAATTTTTTTCTTTTTTTGAAAGTGTTGAAAGTACTTT
This sequence comes from Acanthosepion pharaonis, assembly GCA_903632075.3. Taxonomy (NCBI): domain Eukaryota; kingdom Metazoa; phylum Mollusca; class Cephalopoda; order Sepiida; family Sepiidae; genus Acanthosepion; species Acanthosepion pharaonis. The sequence continues at coordinate 3,927,987 of CAHIKZ030004103.1, read as the reverse complement.
TCAAAATGATGGAGATCTTCTGAACCAGCCAGATTTTTGATCTACTCTTATCAAAGAGAATTGTTGATAAATATTAAACAATAAAATGGAATTACCAACAAAAATGAGGTAAAAGATCCTGAAAGTAATCCTTACCTTTATCTCATTATAGAAAAAACAAAGTTAACAAAAAAGATATATAGTAGGCCAAATTAAGAAGCGAGTTCCAGAAGTTTTGAGATTTTTTAGGAGAGATTAATTTTGAAGAAATACAAAACTAATCTCCTTCAAAATAGGATCCTCTACATTCAATACACTTGTATCACTCTAAACAATTCAAAGAAGTCACTCAAAATGAAGGTGTATAAGACCCTTGTCACAACCTCTTTCATCTTCTCAATGTCTTCAAAAACAACTAGCTTTAAGTTTCTCTTTCAGCTTAAGGAACAATCAAAAGTCACAGGGTGCAAGGTTTAAACTGTACAGAGGGTGAGGGATAGTTTTGATGTTTGTCAACCATCTTCCTGCTGTCACCAATGCATCTTTCCTTCCATTCATCATGGAGCACCCTAGGAAAACATTTTGCACAAATTTTGTGTATGTTCAGATCTTCATGAATAAGTTTGTGTACAGTTGCCACACCAACTCTAAATTGCATGCTTACATGATGATCTTTATCCAGAAAATTGAAAATTTTCTCAACCAACTCTGATGTTCTGGCACTCCTCTCCCTCCCAGATCTCTCATTGTCTCTTTACCATCCTTGAACCCCATGTGTCAGTGAAAAACAGATGCTTGGCTCATACCAGTTAATCAATAAGCAGTCTTGAGCCTTTCATAAGTTTCTTTAGCATTCTTGCCCAGTTTAATACAAAACTTTATTGCACAGTGAGCTTCCAAATTGTCTTCATGCCCTGACTGCATACTGCAAACTAGTCAGCTGTGACAAACAGTGTTTAGTTGGGTGTTTTCAAAGAACTGTCATAGCCACCTCCTTTAATCTGGAATAACAAAAGTTGGTTGGTCAGCTTATTACATGTATAGTAATTATATACTAAAATTACAATAATCTAGGATAGTTACAACTGTCTCTCCTAAAAAAATTTCAAAACTTCTGGAATGTCCTCATAAGTAATACCTGGTAGTTTTAGTGGATTGAGAAAATCCTTTTACTTACAGAATGAGGAAGTTGTCATCTCTAAGGATTGTCAAATAAAATGAAGACCACCAAATACCTAGAATTTTAAAAGAGTTGTTTGAAAATGTATTATCATAAAAAGATTATCAATAAGATACAGGCCAATTGCTGATTCTGAAATCTTTTGGGTATATGATGTAGTATGATACAACTGGCCATTTCTAATCCAAAATAAAACATGCTATTTAATCCTATACTCCAAATATTTTCATGGTAAATGTTCATACATTTCCCAATGGTATTTGCACTTAAGTGAATGTAACGAAACCAACTGGAATTCAAACACATCTCTCTACTATCCATTACACCACCTGCATATCCTGAATCTCCAAGAACAGGCATTATGTGGTTCAATTAGTACCAGTTGTTTTGGGATGATGGTAGAATTTCAGTCTAGTATATTTATCAACAAGTTACCATACAGGCTGGTGGTTATTCCATAATGCTGCGTGGGAGTGTTCATGTGGCATTGGTTGAGTCTGCTGATCTACCTGAACATATTATTGACCAGTGGCCACTATGTTAGCGATCCATGCAATAGATGTGCATGGCATAGATAATACACCATGCTCACTCTTTAATTCACCAACAGAATAAGTTCAGCCTTGTTTTCATCCTTTTTATACAGACGCTCTTAAGAATATTCCTGGAATTTGCACTTTCTTTCAGGAACATTCCTTGAAATTTTCTTTATATGACACCTTCTCAACTTCAAATGACAACCCCAAACCTACCAACAAGAGGGCCAAATTGTCCAGAATTGGTTTGAAGGGCATTCTAGAAACTTTCAATGATGTAGTCAACTTTAACATTTATAGGACATAATAGTGAGATCTATACAAATATCCTACACCTACAAATATCAAGCAGATGTAAACAGTGATTGAGATATCATCGCTCAACCTCTTCCCAAAGGTGTTCTGATCACTTGTAGGACTGATGCCATATTGAATTTCTGTACTTAGAGTAGGTCTAACATTGTACTATTTCTCATATGATTACCAAAGTTAAGCAACTAGATGGGTAACCATTTGGGAATACCAGGTGCTGTAAGCCTGAATGTGTAGATCGTATGATGGATAATGGCTCAGAATTGTAAACTGGAGAGCTGAGTTCCATTTCCAGTCAAGTTTGTTATATTCACTTACAGACAAATACCCTTTGGAAAGGTATGAATCCAAATTTTCTCCCCTCAGCTATGGGTTAAGAGTAGATTTATCCCTTGTTCCCAGTTTCAAATCGTGTTTCTAGTTCCTTTGAAAATTTTTTCATTCCATTTCACTCCCAGTAGTCCCTTGTGTCAAACTGATTAAAAAAAGGTTGATAAGTCATAAGAAACAAATCAATCAATCAAAATACATGATACTAGACATGATGTGTATATAGCTTTAGATTGAATTTTTAAAAGAATTCTTAGTTCTTATTTTTAGTACTGCTCATGTTTTCACTGAGTCCAAGTGCACACTGCCTGGCCCAGGGATTGAACTCAATTTAAGATTCTAGTCCTTTCTAGATTTCCTACTTCTGTGTTTTCTGAGTAACTGAAATTTAGAGGAAACATCAACCATTCAACACTATAAACTATTGATCTTGAAAATGGCTGTTTGATCAGCTGAAAGCACTTGCTCTTACAATTTAAGTATTATTCTTGCACCTGCTATCCAAAAAACCCTTCGCAGAAGAAAGAAAATATTGAAGTTTATTAAAAAAAATATTTAAGAAAATATTGAATGAAGGCTGGAGGGCACAACAGCTGAAATGTTGTTGCAATAACCCAAAAGTAAATAGTGTAAATAATGATAAATCCTTATCCCAGAAATTATGACAGAATCTATAGAGAATTCTGAACTGTATCCTTTATTTAATCTACATTGGTAGACTGTTCTCGTTTCACTGGCTATATCTAGGGATATCATCTAGTTCTTATTTTTAGTACTACTCAGTTACTGCTCATCTGTTTCCACTGAGTCAAAGTACACACTATCCAACACATGGATTGAACACAAAATTTAAGATTCTAGTCCTTCATATTCTTAATTATACTTTAAAAATAAATGTGAACAGTTGTAAAATAAATAGCAGAACAACATTCTTGGGGTCAAATTGTCCAGAATAGGTTGGAAGAGTATTCAAGAAACTTTCAATGGTGTGGTCAACATGTTTGTATGACATGGGCCCACTTAAACAATTATAGGGCATAGTGGTGTGGTCAAAGAAAAAATACTTATTTGCTTATAAAAAACATTATGAAAAACAAGTTTAAAGATTCTAGTCCTTAATATTCCAAAATATGCTTAAAAAATAAAAAAATGAACAATTGTAAAATAAATAGATACTTTTATCAGAATAAATTATAGCCCCTCACATATAATAATGACAACAAATATTGAGTTTCATGGCCCAGTGGATAAGAGCATTGGTTGAATCCAATGATTTGACCCAAAGTGTTGTGAGTTCAATACCTGGCTTCAGCTGAAGTGAACAAAAAACTTGGTGAGTTGAGTGAAAGGGAGATAATTGATACTGAGACATATAATAGAGATATGGCATCTGGAACTCGATCAATCTACCTTGGTGGAAGAAATAAAGGATTCAGTTCAAAATTCCAATCACTTGAAGGAGGCAGGTGCATATAATGGTCAAAATGTCATGAATATGGCAACAACAATGAGGACAACAGTCAAATAATGTAAATAAAAAAAAAATAGATTGTGCATTGTATCCCTGAAGGATAATGCCTTTTAAGGCAAGCTGTCTTTGTAAGTAAAATGCTCAATATTAATAAATAAAGCATTAATAGTAAATAGATAAAATAAAATTTTCAGAACTTTATCTTCCTATATTAGATAGTTAAATTTAACTATCTAACCCCTGATGAGTAGATACCATCTGTGTGCGTGTGTACACACACACACATATATATATATATATATATATATATGTGCAAATTATTTTCAGATAGAGTGTATCTGTAAAAGAACAAAATGAATAAAAAAACAAGAGGAAAAACTATTCTCTTTCCTCATGTTTTTGAAGATGTACAGCACATATGCCCATCCTAAACCATAACAATCTAAAAAAAAATAAATTTCTTGAATATTACTTGCTTAATTTTTGCCTTATCAGACTTTGAGTTATGGCATTTTGTGTCTGCCACTGGCCTTTCAATCACCTGATGAATATTCATGAACAATCTCAAATTTAAGAGCCTTGATAAGCCAATGACATCCTTACTTTTGTATATAAACATGTGCAACAAAATGAATCCTACATTTGACTTGATAAATTCTTTCAGTGAATGAAATGCATCAGCTAAGAATAGTTTCCTTCATCTTTTTATATATATATATATATATATATATATAGAGAGAGAGAGAGAGAGAGAGATTGGAAATATCATTTAAAACCAAACCCCTTGAAGAACGATCTTATGAGGAAACTTTAAAGTCAGGGTAAAATTGATATTTAAAAGTAATCTTTTTTTATATACTAGATATTTTTGTAAGTCAGAACATATTTATACTAGACAAACTGTATTAAAGGAACTCATAAATTGTGATTGGCTCTGGAGATGAGTAAACATTTAAAGTAAAATATATTTATATGTCATAGTGTTAATATTATGTTCTTGAATTTTCTCATAAGTATTTTGATCCCTGAAGAAGGGTTCTATTTTTTCATTATAAGTATTGGTGTCCAAATATGATGACACTTGTCCCTTTGTCAGGTGTGGGAATAGTGATATTTTTATTTCTCAGTAATTTATCAGGTGATTTTACATACCACCATGGTAGAGTGGTCTTGTTTCCTATTCTATTATTATTGCAGTAATCATTCCTTGTATAAAGCCTGTCGAAGTTCATATCCTTCATTTTGTGGTTCCTAACTATGGTCTCAAAATTATACAAAGGGACAGATGTCATATTGGATACCAACACCTATAAATATAAAAATCCTTCTCAGACATACAAATACTTATGAATAAATTCAAGAACATATATTTTTATATATATATATATATATATATATATATAAAAAATTACTTTTCTTTATTACAATTGTTTTTATTAATATCATCATGTGAAGTCAGTAGATGAGTTGCTATTTTTACTTACTTTTAGTTTAGTTTAATATTCAGGATATATTGAATATGAACAAGAAAATAAAGAAGAGTATAGTATTGATATTATAAAGGTGCAATTCAATTGTAACATTTTTGGCTGGAACATATATACTAGTAAACAATTAATGATTAGCATTTTTCCTTTTCAAACAATCATTCTTAATTTTTTCTTTCAAATATACTTTATTTTTTTCTTTAAAAAAATTCTTTCTGATTTTATCTTTTAAAAAATCCTTACTGATTTTATCTTTTGAAAATCCTCCCTCATTTTATCTTTTAAAAAAATCCTTCCTGATTTTATCTTTTAAAAAAATCCTTCCTGATTTTATCTTTTAAAAAAATCCTTCCTGATTTTATCTTTTAAAAAAATCCTTCCTGATTTTATCTTTTAAAAAATCTTTCCTTATTTTTTCTTTAAAAAAATCCTACTTTATTTTATTCATACTGGTATTAATTTTTATTTTTGCCTTATATAAAAAACAAGAAAAGTATCATAAAATATCAAGTTTTCTTTTATGGACATTTCATTTTACTGTTACTTGAATGTCTTTGTCTTTTAAGACATTCTTCCTGTGACTTTCAATATCTTCCTTTTCCAGATTTTTGGTTGACAACTGAATAAAATTCATATCTAAATCTGAAATTAATATTACCAATTTGCCAAATGCTTTATAAAACAAACTTATTGGCTAGATTATGATCAAAATATGAAAAAGAAAGACATGATAAAGACATTTTTCTCATCAGCTCGAAAGTATAGCCTCTGACTGTGTATTCTAAGTGTCTCTATCATTAGCTCTGTAAATGCTTTGATAAAAGTAAGTGGTTTGTACTGTTAAGAATGATACTGACCCAAAACATCTGTCTTTGATGGTACTTCCAACACAAGAGATTTCCCATTTTATGTTCTAAGAACAACATGAGTTGTAGATTTTCATTTTGGTCCCCATAATGAAGGGTCAGCAAAGCTCAATAACCCCTAAACTTTTGATAGACAGGAAGCATTGCTCTAAAGGTAAGAGTGTTTCTGAATAGCACATACACCCAATAGAGAGGAGTTTAGTACTGCCAGATGACATAAATGACACATTCCATATTTATATTGATGTATGTATAAAATATTTAATCTGTCATAATATATTAACTTTCTCATAAAGTAATTAGTAAAACATACTCATGTGTAGCCAATATTTGATTCACAAATAAAATTTCAAGATGATGATTTTTATTTTTTTAAATATTTCAATATCTTTTCTCACCATTTTCAGAAATTATAATTTAGTACCTTAATAATCTCATTACATCTGGAATGGAAATACACCTGGATAATCTGTTTCATATAATTCAGCTTTTCATAAAAATCTACTTTGCTTTATGTTTTAATTGTTGATCACAGTATACTTTTTGAATCATTTTTCCTATTATGTTATTACTACTTTTCTATTATTTTATTACATTTTTATTATTATATAATAGATCTGGTGTCTTGGCTTCAGCCACTTTCCCATTGTTGTAAGGTTCCCTCCCTTTACCTTTTCTATAAATACTTTCATGGTATTTGTTTGGATGAGCTCTTTGCTGTGGTGCCTAGACTCCTCGAATTTAAGCGCAGTACTAGACTGGCAATAAGGTCTCACCAATTTACAGTTAAACTGGCTAGATGAAAATGTAAATTCTATGCTAACAGTTGCTTTTCTTGCACTTCTCACTTGTGGAACTTATTTCTGGCTCCATGCTTTCCAGCCAACTTTAATCTGCAAAAATTTAAATGCAATTGCTATATGTTGTCCTCCTGATTACTCTTCTTCTGTTCTTGCTCCTTAGCAATGTTCCTGTTTCTAACTCTTCCACACCCAATAACCTCTTGCATCTCGGTGGCTTTACTGTCTTGTTTGGGGCGATTTCGATTCATTATTAATTATCACATTACTTTACATTTTATCACTCTTTTGTTGTTAATTTTTATTTGATTATTGTACTTTTATTATTACTTTTTAATTACATTATTTTCTTATACTTGTATTTTTATAGTATTATATTTACTATGTATACATTTGTTATTAATTTTTCATATTATTTTACAATTTTTGTTAATATTTTTCTATTATTTTATCATACTTTAATTCAGTTATATTATAGCTTTATCATTAACTAGCTTAATAAAGCCACTAAGATACAAAGGTAAACATTTTTAATGAGTGAAGATAATAAAAAAACAGGAATTTAGAAGGCAGAATATAATGATTGACATTGCATTTAATATCATATCACGTTGAAACACCAGTTCTCTATTATCACTGAAGTTAAGCAATGTTGAACCTGGTCAGTACTTAATATTATTAAGGAGAGAGAACAATAAAAGAACAGAAATTAAAAAGATAATGATTGACACAGTACTTAAAATTTTGAAGATCAAAGTTGCCTGGAAAGCAAGAAAAGGAAGAGAATTCCACAAGCAAGAAGTGTGAGAGAAGAAACTCTCAACTAAGAACTTACGGTTACATCTATAGTCATTTCTACTGTAAAATGATGAAGCCTAGCTGCTAATCTAATATTGTCACTAAATTTGTAAAGTCAAGGTACAAAAAAGGAAAGTGCATCAAAACAATTGCCATGAAAATATTATTGAAAAGGCTGAGGGAAGCAACGTTATGGCAGTGAGAAAGTGACTGAAGCCAAGATGCCAGGTCAGGACCAATAACATATTTCCTATTTAGTAATAAACATAATAGCTTTAAGTTAACTGAATTTTCTCTCTAAAGCATTGACATTATTAATTTTTGACTCGTTTTTCTTCAATCTTAACTGTGTTGCTTTTTATCGCAACAGTCAAGCTAGATTGACATTCTGTAAACATTACATAAAAAGCACAGATTAGAAACAAGATTTCCAAGATTTAAAAGAAAAACTTATCAAGAGATTAACAATAACGCTTTATCTAAGACATTTGAACAAAATTAGACTATTATATCTGTTTAGTCATTAGTAAAATCATAATTTCTGTAATATATTAGAGCAGTGTTGGCATCTGGCCATCTTGGGAGAAGATGCCCTGGGCAGGATCTCTGGAGAATCCCCCTCTCAGCATTGATACCAAAGTAAAGATAAACTAATACAATAAACCAGTAACTGGTAGCCTAATGTTCTTATTGCCTGTCTGCCTTGCTGTGACACTTAACCTCCTTTGCTTGCCACTTGTCTTTCTAACTGTTACTACTGAATACTTTGTTATCAATCTTGGTTATCTACTATCATTTTTCTTTATTAGTAGCTCCTGTATCATATTTATTTCTATCCTAGGCCTCATGAGGAGGTTGTCATAACCTAGCATATGCACTGATTCCTTCTCCTGTGTTCTTTTGTTTATAATTTTTACTTCATTCCACAGAGGTTAGTGACTATCCTTTTATCTCCAAACATGATCAGCCATACCTGATTTCATTGTCTCACTCCTAATTATGGCGTTTTGGTGTTCCTCCAGCCTTACTTTTAAGGGTTGGCTTGTTTCCCCTTTGTATTCTTTGCCACAATTTCTTGGTCATGTTCCCCCCTGTTTTAGGCTAGATACAACAGAAGTTTTTGTAACTGTTTATTTTGACGAACTAGAAATATAAATATGAAAGAAAAAATTGTTTTAATAAGATCGCTAACATTAAAGAAAACACACATATAGAACATATTTTTGAAGCAAATATAAAATGAAAGAAAAAAGATGTAAAGAAAATAATGAAAAGATAATTTATGAAAGCAAATTAAACTAAAACACACCAATAAAAATATTGCTTTACTAATAAAAGTAACAAGAATTGTTAAAAAAATAAACTAATTGAAATTAACCTGACTTCTGTAAATTTTCTCCTTGCTTATTTAAGCTCATTTTATTTGTTAGAAAAAAAAGTTAGGAAGAAATTCAGTTAATTTCTTAAAAGGAAACTATGTAACAATAACCATAAAATATTATCCCTCATTTCTGTCCACAAACATTATCAGCACATGGCCTGCACAAATAGTTTTAAATACTCAAGACTTTAACATACAATATTTTCTCTCATTCCAGAAACCAGCTCATCCACAGCTAGGTAATAAAGATATAATGCTTAGTTCCAGGAGGCCATCAGTTTGCACTTAAAGGGGTAGTGTCATAATCATGTTACTGATGTTTAAGATATGTCAAAAGGCAAAGACCAAGGAAGACGAACAATTTTCTCTTTGCCCACATTTGTAAGGATTCACACTTTATACTCAACCTCATGTCACATTAAATGCTCAAGAGGTGAATCAATTACTCACTTTGGGATGCTTAGAAGTTTATCAAAATTTACTTTTAATTATTACAATGTAATAACAAGAAAGAAAACATCCCTTGTTTCCTTGCTAGGTAAACACAATAAAGATTACTTGAGTATAGAGCAGTGAACTGGTGACAAAAATATCCCGATGTCCACAATTCTTAAATTTCATTAAAAAAAATCATTTGAAAGGAAATTTACTATTTAAAAATACAATTGAAACTAAAAATCTCCTAGAATGAACCTTGTGTTCCCTGGCTTTCTTCATATGTCTGCCATTCTGGATAACTTTCAGAGGATTTTGAACAGAACCCAGGCCTAGTGGACTAAAGTGTTGGTTTGCAATTTTGGTGGCATATTGATGATGTTTTCAATCCTTGGACTGGTTAGTACAGATTCAGACAGTGGAAACAGGGTGAACAATAATTGAGTAGTACTAAAAAAGATGAGCATATACAACAGAATGGGAATAAAAAGTTTAGTTCAAAATTCACTGAAGATAATAAAAAAGGCCAGAGGGCTCAATGGACAAAATATGATAACAAAAACAACAAAGATGATGACATTGCCTTGATAAAGTCTCTCAGAGGATGAAACATGTCAGCTAAGTTTTCCTTTTGTCTTTATGCATATTGTCCTCTTACAGATATACTCTCTGAAATTTTTACACATTAGTTGATGCAAATAATGTAAAAAATAACTCTTCCTTTCAGAAATAAAAGGAATTTCTTTGTCTTGAAGTAGACTTTAGTTTATTTGTTTGTTTGTTTAACAACATATCAACTCCTTATGGTTCATTTAATGCCAATATTTAATTTTTTTGGGAGCATTAGTAATTTCATTTACAAAAATGTATAGATGGTAATTTTTTTTTTTTTTTACTATGAAATGTATTGCTGGTATTTTTACTATAAAAACATATTTTTATTATTTCCTAGTATTTTGTTTGGGAGTTCACTAACAGGCACTACCACCCTGGGCCAGGGTGGACCTGGGAACAACAGCAATTAAGAGATGGTTCCACGCTCCTCAAAGCCTCCCAATCGAAGGCCTTGCTGCCGAATGTAGTTTATCATCATACCCAGCACTGACCTGAAGTAGATGGGGAGATATTTTGCCAGTATGATATCACACAGGTTCTGTTACTACTTATGTTGTACTGAAAATAGTACAATTTCATTTTTTGCCACTGGATAAGAAAATCTAGTTCTACATTTTTTTCATAGGGTGGTGACATTTATGTCTACCTTTGATTGAGACACCACTTAGTAAGCAATGTCTTGTCATTTGAAAAAGATACAAAAATAGAAACAAATGTAAGACAAGGATATGTTTTTTCACCAGACAGTACAATTTAAATATCTGGGAAATATTTTAACAGAAGATGGAAAGTGTGACACTAATATCCAAAGGTGCATTGGTATAGTGAAACATGCCTTCCAAAAGCTAAACAAAGTATTAAGAAACAGGAAAATTTCATTAGAAACAAAGAAAAGACTACTGAACTGTTATGTAATATCAGTCCTTTTATATGGCAGTAAATGCTAAAAAAATTTCTTCACAGATGAAGAAGAGACTTGAAGCAACAGAAATGTGGTTCTACAGAAGCATACTGAGAATACTATGGATCGAACATTTGAGCTATGATGAAGTTTTAGAGAAAACAGAAATAAAAAAGACATTTATACCTAACATCAGAAAGAAGGAAGTTTTAATTTCTAGGGCACATAAAGAGGAAAAAGAAACTGGAAATTTTGATACTCACAGAATAGATTGAAAGCAAGAGGGATAGTAGCATAACCTACCTTGCAAGCTTGAGTAAATGGATGGAAGAACTAAGTTTAGGAGAGATAACAAAATGTATTAAGAGCTACAAAGGACAGGAAATTATTGAGAACCATGATTGCCAATACCTTGAAGGGAAACAGCATATAGAAGTTCACATAGTACATAAATATCTTTATTTTTAATCTTAATTCAAAGTAACTTTCCAATATAGGAAATAAATGGTTGAGGAATGATTGTATTGCTTTCTACTACATGTATTATAATCTATGTTTATTTTATTCATAATTTAATTTAATTTTTTAACACTGTTCTTGTCTTTTTTTATGATGTTTCGGCCAGTCAAATCAGTGTTGGCTTTATGGTCAGAAAAGATGAGCCTAGTATTTTAGGATGTTATTCTGGAAGTGGGTGTGCAGAGTCAGACAAGATTAAGGTCCGTTTTTGTCATAGGAGCTGTGGATGTTGAAATGAGTACTTCTGTAGGAGTTAAAGAATTGGAGTTCCAACAGGGTACAACTGCAACTTGATCGATTGTGCTGAGAAATAGAAAGCCATCTGGAAAATGTAAACCCACAATGGCTGGAGGGAGAAATAGAGAAAAACTTGAAAACAGTCAAGAATTTTGAAAATGAAGCAGAAAGAGAAAAATTAATTAATGACTGTCTACTAAAAGTACAAAACACTAATTGAGAGATAAAATTCAGTAATTTTAAGGTGAAGGCATATGGAGGAAAACTGATTGATGATAGCTGTCCAAAAATCAGAAAACTGTAAAAACAATCCCAGAGAAGAGGATTTTATACTTTGCTGAAAAGGAATTAAGATATGAAGATTGTGTTAAAAGGGAAGCAGCTTCTTAATTTTTTATTATACAGACCCCAGGCTGGGAAAAATGTACTGATGATAATTAAAGTAATAAATACGATTAATAATCAAAAGATAAGTCCAACCTGTTTGCCCACGGAATTTGAAAATCCAATTTGTCAAGATGACAACCAAGGAGAGAGACTTAGGTGAAATACCAAGAGAGACAGAGGGATTGCCTCCACCTATTGGCAGGTGATAGTAAGAGGCACAAATAAGAGAAAGAAGGGGTTATCAGGGTAGGTCATTGCCTGTGACCACTGCCCAAGAAAAAGTGGTCTCCCAAATTTGGACAGATAATTAATTTTCCAAAAATCAGACAACAAAGAACTCTTGTTGGAAAACCTAGAATCCCCAAATACTGTCACCCCAATGCTGGTCTTGAGTAAAAATTAATATAAGCAGAACATTGAAGCAACCAGTGCCAGTTGGAGTTGCAGATGACAATAGATGACTATCCTGTCAAATCCCATGTGACTTGCTACCAAAGAGAACTCCCAACTTAAGATTTGTACTAGAATTAGGTAAAATGAGCAAAGTGTCACGATAGAATTCAAAGTGGAAGGGTTAATATTTCTGTACAAAGAATGATATAAACCACATAGAAAAATGACCTGAAGAATTTCCTGCCTTCTTTAATTTGTCTATAAAGAACATTATTTATTTCCTTGTGACACAGCTTCATTGTCAGATTGTCAGCTCTGAGATCAAAAAGCATGACAGAACAGAACACAGACTGAGATGGCCACTTCAACAACCAGTGGTAGCACTGATCAGTGTAGGAATTGACCTAGGACTGACCAGCAAGAAGTGTCATGCAACAATATAACTTTTATTTCTCTGGTTTGATTGTTTGCTGGTTCCAGGATATCATACATCAGTTGTGAGAGATTGAGAGTTCGTCCAGGATATAACACAAGGTAGCAGTCATGATAGACACATGGGTGAAAATCAACACGCATATGTAGCCGAGTGAGAAAGACTTGTGCAAAGCATTTTAGTGTTGCTGGTGGTGGCCTGGATAGTCATGTAGTCTGCCACATTCAGTTAATCTTGCCTTCCGAAGAGTCCGCCACTAATGTGAGTCAGGTTGGATCTGCCTTTATGGGTGAAATTGGCTTTGGCATTATAGTCAATCAGTGGTTGAGAAATGGTTGCTGTGAAAACTGTGTGGGCCTTTTTTGATTGGTCAGAAAAGATGTCACACTTGAGATTCAGATTGGCAAGAGAAAGAGAGAGTGTTATATTATTATTGACTGTCAACTTTCCGTCTTTTGTCACATACTGGATTCAGAATGATGGCAGAGAAAGAGTGCTGAATGTATGGAATATTGCTGTCATATATGGTCTGGTGCTCTTGCCATACATCTTGAGGTCCTCGACAAAATCCAGAGACGAATATTGTTCCGACAAGCTATTTTCGCTGGTTCCTGGACTGCATGAATTTAAGTGAGCTATCAGGCTGGCATCTTGGTTCCATTCTTTCACTGTGAAAATGGTTAAAAATAACCATCTCTTTTGCTCAAACAGCTTCTTCTCCCACACTTCCCATCTGTGAAACTCCCTTCTCCTTACTTGCTTCCCCAATGACTATAATCTTTAAATATTCAAGTGTAATGTCAATCAACATCTGAACCCCCTGAGCTTGTTCCTCATCCTTTTCTGCATCCTTTTCCAAAATATGCCTCTTTACTCTTGTTCTCAATCCTCTGTAACCCCTTGCATGCTAGTGGCACTCCTGCCTTGCTTGGGGTGAATTTAAAAAAAAAAAAAAAAAAAAAAAAAAAATTTCTTTCCAGGATTAATTAAAATTATTATTTATTCTGTCATTACAGAAGACACTGAAACTTTAATTTTCTAACAATAAAATGCTGGTTATATGTGCTAATTATTTATAGAATAGTATTATTTTAAAAGATATATATCTTAATTTACTAGTTACAGTGTAAAGTATTAGAAGAATTTGATAAAAATGATTGTGTAAAACATTTAAATTATTGTCGAGTTACGCTTAGGCCTGCTGCTGCTAATATGTAACCAAGTACAACCTGCTGCCTGGATGGGTGATTGGCATTTAAATCAGCTCTCCCACTAGCTTTTCTGCTGGTGAGGATGGTGGCATGTCATCCTACAGGATGAAAAACAAGAGCTGTCTCTTCTTTATCGGTGAAGAGATTGTCCCACATTCACTATCATATAAGAGGACCATTTTTACATAACAAATTAACTTCTCCCTACTCAGTTTCTTTAATTATGTTGAACTATTGTTCTTATCTCGGTTGTTACAGATGTTATTTGAAATATCATGTTTTAGCCTGGCATCCTCAGTTGTCTGTTATTTTTGGCTGACACAGGATATCTATCGATTGTTGAATTAGTTTGCCTCTGCGATACCAGTTATTATTTGTTATTGCTATGATAACCAGATATCGAAAACATCTGACATTGGCTCCAAAAACACACCATTGATACATTTAAGGACAGTGGCATAGTGGATATAGGAGTTGGTTAGACATTGGTTACTGTCATCTAGTGATTGTGATAGGATAGTTACAGTCACAAAGCACTGCCCATGGCCTCCAATCAGGGTAATTGAACTTACTTTTGTGCTGCTACCATTACCATAATGTTTCAGTTGATCCATTCCAGGTTTTTTTTAGACAATAATTTAAAAGAGGACTACTGTAAGAAAAAAAAAAGACCTCTTTCTTTATGGATTATAAACATGAAGACAAATAATCAAGCGATCAAAAACATTATGGTAACAATATTAGCATGAAAATGAGTTCAATTGTTCAAACAAATCTTGAGGTATGAAATATACTGAAAGGAAACTGTTGTCATAATTGTCTCCAAGAGGAATATTGCTTCTTCCCTCTGGCTCCAAGTTTAATTAATTTTTTATGAATTGAATTCAATTTGTCATTTTGAGATGGTAATTTTTACTTAAATAAAAAAAAAGCAATAAAATACTAACTTAAAAAAATACTTTTTCCTTCCCTTCTTGAGTTAAAGCTTGTTAAGATATATGAGAACAGTGTGAAAAACAAAAACTTGGACCACCTCTCCCTCCAAAAAAATGAGAGACATAATTATCTCATATAATTTCCAGAGGGTAAATTAAGAACATTTTGAAAAAGGGTTATGTACACCACTATATACTTGATCCTTTTTGACATTAGTCTAGTGGAACCAAATCTAATTTGATTAACAGTGAGCTCATAGTTCTAAATCTAATTTAAGGAAAGTTCATTATATTATCAGTACAATGTATATATGCATAGAGTAACATCGAGAAAAAAAAAGCCTTTAAAAATTTTCAAGGAATAAAACATAATGAAGTTTTCTAGTAAAGTAAAAAAAAAATGTTTTTAAAAGCCTATTTAAAATTTCATATGACATTAATAAAATATAAGAAATTAAAACTAATTTAAAACTCACCAAGTCAGCTACTTAAGTTGCAAAAAAAATCATAAAATTTCTCAATGTATTTATTAAATAATTACTCAGATTAATATACACCTAATGAAGGTTGTCATGTACACTAGCCAAAATGTTATGATAACAATAAATATGAGGACAATAGTCCAAATGTAATCCAATTTAGTCATTATTTTAACATTTTTAATTTTATAACTGATATATAGGGGGGGGGCTGAAGTATTCTCAACTTGATCAAAAAGTTCTTCCAAAAATAAAATATGATCTTTGGTCATGGGGTCAAATTTTGGGAAGTGGGTTAGGTTGAGAACTTTTCAATATTCCTTCTTGTAAACTTCAATCCATGCCTTCTGACCTATAAATGTGAAAAGTTAATACCCTTTCCACTTCACAATAAGAATTAAGTCTTATTATTTTGATTAGTGTTCTTTCATACAGTTTGAACTTCAAGCTTTCAATAATAAATGAAGTAACAATCATTAAAAAAATATTAACAGCAGCATCTACTTGAACTTTGCAGCCATATTGCACATTTATAATGCGCTGAATACTGCTGCTATATTGATGCTCCTACTATATATCTCAAGATTCTTGACAAAATTCAAAGAAGGTTCTGTAATCAATCCTGACCTGGCATCTTGACTTCAGTCACTTTCTCACTAACTTGATGTGGCTTCTCTCTGTTTTTTTCTACAAATATCTTCATGGTAATTGTCCTGATTAGCTCTCCTCTTTGGTGCCTCGACTGCAAGAATTTAACCATGTTAATAGATTGGCAACTAGATTTCACTGTTGTACTAGATAGTTTCAAACATATGTTCTATCCTAATAGTTTATTTTCTTACACTTCTTGATGTGGAACTCTCTTCAGATTTCTAGCTTCTCTGCCACCTGAAATCTTGAAAAATTTAAATGCAATGTCAATCGCCATCTTCTGTCTTTGGGAATCCTGTTCTTTTATTGTCTTTCTCCTCATTAAAGTCTTTATATTCTTTTCCACACCTTGTAACCCTTTGTATCCTAATGACATTATCACCTTGCCTGGGATGAAATGATTAAAAAAGTGATTGCATTAATATATGTAAAATTAACTCATTAATGTCCTCTGTAAAATCTGGTATTAATTATGAAAATTGAAATAAAAAGCTGGTATTAATTATAGGCAGGCCCAGTGCAAGGATCTCCTGCCACTCCACAGTCTATGATACGGGACCACCCATTCTATTATATCTCAATTTTCATATGGTAATATTCATATGAAATATAAATTTCATTGTAACCTAATTATGTAGAATGATGGATCATATGCAATATAGGAAAACAATTCAACTAGAAAAATTGAAAATAAATACAATGTATCTAAATACAAATTAGAGACATGTCATAATAGATCGTTCTATCCTAAATAAAACAATGTTTTGTAGCAATTTTTAGCATATACACAAGATTTTTTTATTAAATAGTTGAATATTTTTAACACATTATGCATAAAAAAATAGTGAATTTTATGTGTTTTTTGAGACTTAGCATGAGCAAAACAAATTCATGGAATTGCTCCCCCTGTCCTAAAGATCTCAGAATGATGTCAAAATCCAAGAAAAGTTTTAATTCTTTAATAGTCAGTTTAATTCTGTAATAGTCATATATACCAAATGTAGGTAGAAAAAGCAAAGATAGAAAGGATCACAAAGCACTGCCCAGGGCTCTGAATCAGGGTTTGGGGGTAGTACACACTAGCCCTGATTAGAGGATTCTAAAAAATTAATGTATTACAGGTTTATAAAAAAATATTCATAATCTATTAATGTCCATTGCCCCTAAAATGAGATGGTATGAATTAATGGTTCAAGTTTAGTTTTGTATTTAAATCTTGAATCCAATTTCTGAATTTGTCTAAACATTTGATGTTTTCTCCTATCTATGTACCAAACTAGTCAGAAGAAAGAAGAAGGCGGCAAAACAACATCAGAAATATTTTTTATGTGTCAAATAGGACAGGAAAAAGCTAGAAATTGTCTGAGATTGGAATTTCCTGATTTAAAAAGAAAAAGGTCAGCTTTTTTGTTTTTGAAGATATGTATACATAATATTTGTATGTAAAAGAAGAAAAAAAAAAACCCTGCAAGCAAATCCGACCAACACTATCATTAATCCTTATCATCTATAATCTTAATCCAACTTTTTTTGCCTCATTAACCAATTCCTAACTAATATGTGGAGATTTTTATTCAGGGCACTGACTGAGTAGCTGATTGTTTAAATAGCACCTCACAAGAACATGCTGGGGGTCACAGCACCAGTCTATGTAAAAGAAAGCATGGTACCTGCCACACCCAATTCTATCTGTTCATCTACCTTTATATGGTGGTCTTGTTATGACTGCTGGAACCAATTAGAGACAGCACTTGAAATTTGCTGCTGCTCCTGCTTTTATATATATATATATATGTGTGTGTGTGTGTGTGTGTGTGTGTGTGTGTATGTATGTGTTTATATAACTACTATTATTATTTCTACTAATAGAAATTTTGTGCACAAATTAGTTGAAATAGTTTAGAAAAAGTTTGCTTTCTGATAGATAATTATATTTATTTTGTGAAGATTTTAAGTTATTTTTTCCTTATTTTATGATAGGATACTGAAAAGTTTTTGATCTGACCGACTTCCCAAAAAATCAATTCACCCCGAGCAAGGCAGGAATATCACTAGTATGCAGTGGGTAGAGAGAGTGAAGGAGAGAGAAAAGACTGGGTATAGAAGGGACTGAGGAAAGGATAAAAGCTGAACAAGGTTCAAGAAGATAGAAAATGGTGATTGATGTTGTATTATTAAGCATAATTGATTTGATGGCTGGATTGTTTTTTTATGGCCTATCAACCATATGCAGGTTATTTAAAGGCAGAAAATAGTTTTATATTGAAATAATTTCTTGGAAATAATAATTACTTACTGATAAAAGTCCTACTAATGAATCCATATCTCGGATGGAGAAGAGGTGGATTCATACCTTTTCCAAGTATTTGTGTGTATGTGAATATAATGAGCCCTACAGGTATTCTCACATTCTGAGCCATTATATTACCAGTACATCCCAGCTTACAGCACCTGAGGCCACCCATGTACGTACTGACCAGGCTCAACATTGCTTAACTTTGATGATCATATAAACATAATAAACAAACCCAGAAAATATGAGACAAATGATTCTAGGGAGATATTTGAGTTGATTTAAAGGCCTCAATGTTACTTGACATGATGAATAATTAAAAGTGCTGCTCCCCTAAAATTGTCAGAATGTAAGATGCCAGTTCTACTAGACAGCTTGAAAGTATTTAATACTGGTCCCTCAAAACTGTTGAGTCCATAACATTGTTACTTTTGCCACTGTGCACATTTGTAATTGAAAAAAGCAACTTTCTACAATGTTTGCATTCTGATTTAGTTTGGAGGGAAAAGTCAAGACTTGGATCTTTGATTCTGTTCAATGTTATCTGAGTAATATAAAATCACAAAGTTTGAGGGCTTAGATACAGTATAAAATGTACACTTTTTTTACTCTTAAATCTGATTGCATCCTTTACAATGAAGATATGAATAACATACATACATACATACATACATACACACACACACACACATATATATATATATATATATATATATATATATATATATACAAACTTTAGTAAAATCGGTAATTTGTTTTTAAATTTAAAAAAAAAAAAATCATTTTATAACCAGTTACCTACCATTGCCTGAAAAAGTACAATTATAGTACTGAAACATGAAAGCTTTTGTATAGTGATTTAAAATGTTTTTATTATAATCTCTTATAAGAAAAATATAATATATATATAAATAACACACACACACACACACACACAAAAACAGCAAAATTGCCCAAATCATGTAAAAGCAAAATTGTCCATTTGTTAGGTTAAATTTTGAACCATTCTAACTTCCAAATTGATTAAAGGTATCCTACTGAAATTCACCAAGGTTTTTGTAACAGTACTGGACTCTACTTTGAGCAATAAGAATGTATAATTATTCTACAAGCTTAACAGAAGAATTGTGATGAAATTGATCATAAACGAATATGACATGTCCATCATTAGTTAATCATAGCTAAAGATCAGAAATGCTTGACTAATCACATTCCTTAATGCAATTAGCATTGGTAATTACCCAATTTGTATCTGAATTTTCATTCAATAATTGGCAGTCTGGCACATGCTTAACTGTCAAGTTGGATGCATCACTGAAAGCAGAAAGGAAGCCAAATAGTTTCTTTCTTCATTTTTTTTCTTGTATTTTTTTTATCTTTTACAATGTCTAAAGAAAACAAACACAGCTAAATTTAAATTAAGTGTCATTAATTATGTGCATGAACATGAAAACAGAGATGTCTAAAAGATATTTTGGTCCTACAGCAAAAGAAAAAAAAATGATTTGTCATTGACATTGTCAAGAAGAACTAAAAATGATTAAAAGTAATGCACACAATTTTCAAGGGAAAATGAGAAAAATGATCTTGAAAAGAAATTCTATAAATGGATTGTGGATCAGAATTCATTGTAAAACATTTTTTTAATTATAGTGTTCTTATTTTGATGTTTTGAGCTCTTTAGTGTTGAAAACAATATATACTATTTTTCACAATATCATATTTGTTCTATAATCTAATCTGATATAACTTCACCAGGCAAATAGATTTATAGGTATTGCAATTTTCTAAGCCCTGCTTAGATGTGGCACAAGGCCGAAAGTATGGAGTACCCAGTGAGGATCGAACTCACTACTCAGTTGTAATTGATCTAGCAAGACAAGCTTCCTAACCATTACACCACGTCAAGGTGCCCTAGATTTATAGGTATTTATCAGTGGAAAAAAACCATAAGTTTATATAGAATTCAATGGACAGAACCCATTTCAACTGCAGGTGGAACAGGTCAACTTATTAAAGCACAAGGTTACATTAGCTGAAGGTTATCAGTTCAATACTTGTGTTTGGTAGTAAATATACATTTGTGCTATTTAACAACTTAACATGTTCAATAATAATTTTTTTTTAAACTTTGTCTTCAAAGTAATATTGATTATTTTTTTACAGCTTGTCAACCTTTTGAAGGTAATTTAAAACCAGAAGATATTTTTAGATTGTAAGAGTTCTTTTGAAATAATCATTTACTGATAAAAGTCCTACTAATTAACCCATAGTTAGGAGGAGAAAATGTGAATTCATACCTTTCCTGAGGGTATTTGCATATAAGTGGATATAACAAACCCAACCACAATTGAAAATCAGAGAGATAAGTTCCAATTGAATTGTTATCCATTACACCATCTGCACACCCAAACTAACAGTGCCTGGTTGGTTGGTAGGTTGTTTTTTTTAGTGGCATATCAACACCTTTGTGGGTTATTTAATGCCAAAATCTAAATATTTTGAACAAAATTTTATGGCTTCAATTAAATATATTTTGAATGGAATTGTATGTCTTCAACTACAGATAAAATTTATTGTTAGTCATTTTGCTATAAATAGGTATCGTTGGTAATTTTTTTTACTATAATAATGTATTTTTATACTTTCATAGTGTTTTGTTTTTGTTTGGGGGTTCACTATTTGCCCATTACTGGGACCCCTAACAAGTACTACCACCCAGGGTCAGCTTGGCTCTAGGAACAATAGCAATTAAGAGGTGGTTCCATGTTCTTTGAAATCTCCAATCTCCTGATCAGAGGCCTTGGTGCCAGATGTAACAGTACCTGGTATCCCATATTTATTTCTCCAATGTCCTTGTGGCTTTATTGCCTTGCTTGGGGTGAAATGATTAAAAAAAAGAGGTATTCCTAAATATTCACCCATCTAGGTACTAACCAAGATTGACATTGCTTAACTTCAGTGATCATATGAAAACTGGTGTTTAAACTTGATATGGCCTGTAAACCTTCAAAGAAGTAGTATTTTCAAAGAATATTCTGAAAAAACACAGTACATAGAAGAAAAATTATTATGAATTTGTGAAGTAAATGAAAAACACAGGAAAATGGAAAAGAGAGAGTCATGACAGAAATTTCAAGATGATAGTAATTTAAAAAAAAATTATCCCCCTCTGACTGTAAGCAAGGTAATAAAAGCTAATGAGATACAAGGGGTTACTGAAAGTCAAAGAAACAGAGAGGACAATAAAAGGACAGAGTGCAAGGAGACAGAAGATGATGATTGGTCAAAGATAAAATGGTGGAAGCCAAAAAATCTGTAGCATGTAGGCGGGTTAGTTCTTATCAGTCTGGTAGCTATAGATAGTTAACACTATTGGGAAACCATATTCTTGCATTGGAAGAAATGTATTTTATTTATTCCCTAAGATAATGCTTAAAAGAAGTTATGTAATTAGTTGGGAGGAGAGAACCTAAAAAAAAAAAAAAAAAAAAAAAGAAGTAGGAAAGATTAAATAAATAAAAGAGGGTGAAATGAAGGAGAAAATAAAGAAAAGAGAAGCACATACAATGATGAAGAGAAAGATATAAAAAAGAAGAAAAAACAGAGAAAGTTATAAAACTAGTGGTGAGAAAGTGACAATATTAGTAGGAGATGATAGAAAATGTTAAAAAATATGAAGAAGAGAGTAGAAGAAAGAGAAATCAACAAAAAAAACATGGAGGAGATGAAAGAGGAAATAGAGAAAAGGAGACAGGAAGAAATAACAGCTGTTCAACACTACTGTTATTTGACAAATAAAACTAAATAAAAAAAAAAAGTTGAAAGAGATTAGAAGGAATGGCATGAATGAAAAATGTTGAAGAGAAAGAAGAGTACACATTCAATATGGCCCTAATCTAGTGTCATATCACAGAATTTCTTTGACTTATCCGTCTTTAATCTATCATGACCATCTCAATTGTTGAGAATGTTTCATCAATTTAATGCCACGTGTGTTAGAGAGAGTCTTGTCGTCTTTGTCAATTCATTTCAGTCAGTTCTCATTAGTCTCAGCTTGGATTTTTAACATTTTCTTCAGTTCCTTTCAAAAAAAGAATTTTAAGAAGCACAATGATTTTCTTCAGAAGAAAATGTTTGTTAACATCTTTTAAGTAGTCAATTTATTTGCATATTTCATGTACTATTTATTTTTATTATTTAAATATTCTAATTCTTTCCATATATTAAAACTATTTTCAGTTTGTCTGGATGTCTGTTTGTAACACATGTTGTCCAGAAAGTACTGGGGCTACTTCTACTACTATTACTACTTCTACTCATAAAATATTATTTGTCAAAAAATTATTATTATTAGAAATTATTTTAAATTTGCTGAATTCATTTATTTTACACATTTTTCCTGCAAACATTTTACATCTCATATCTTCTAATATGTGATTTTTTTTTATCTATAAATATCCCTCCCCTTTAAAAATATTCAAACACACACATATGAAATAGGATCAGATATGCATTAGAATTCAAAAGAATGATAAAATGAGGGACAAATAAAAAATATTTACATATTTCTAAATATTTTCTATTTGTTCCTTATCCTATCATTCATATATATATATATATATACACACACACTATATATATGTGTGTGTATATATATATATATATATATATATATATATATATATATATATAAAAACACATAAACACACATATATATATATATATATATATATGTGTGTGTGTGTAATATATATATATATATATATATACACACACACACACACACAAAATAATGAGAAAAAACAAACATATTTAGAATCTACATTAACTTTTAAATAAGCTAATATTATCTATCTATCTATATATATATATATATATATATATATATATATATATATATACACCCACACACTATACACAGCCTGTCTGAAGTTATTATGCAAATCAAATAAACCTCAAAAAATGCAAAATGTTCTGAACCAATATTTGTCAAATTTAATCTTGTCCATTTTCAGCCTTCATAAAATATTTAACTAAATTTTCTGCCAATTTTTAATGGTTAGTTTTTGAGATCTTTGCAATTTACAAAAATTGACCAAGTTAATATGCAGATTAAACTAATATCAGCTTAAGACCTCTGAAATCTAATAAAAACTATTTGTTCTTCCTTGAGATGAACCTTAATTTAAAGTGAGTTATAGTGAAACAACCACTTTTGATCAGTGCTCAGATCTTTGAAGAGACTGGAATTGAGAGAATCAAGGTCAAAAGGTGTAGAATATTTTGTGAATTGGGATCAGTAAAAAAAAATCTCCTAGGCAACCTCCTCTCACTAATGGATTTTAGCCAATTTAGACATGCCTGTGGCTAAAAAAAGGCAACCAGAAGGTGGTAATATTATGATATGGGCTGGAATTTTCGATCTAACCATTATTGGACCATTAAACTGAAACAGTGCTAACTATTGTGATTTTATGAACAAGATTTTCTTTGCATGGTACAAGTCCCAGTCTTGCAGTTTTAAAGTGAGGTGTGTATTTATGCACAGTAATGCTCCTTCTCAAGTATCTAAGCTTACTCATGAATTCTTTGAGCATAAAAGATTTACAGGAGAGTAGATAATGGAATGGTCACCAGCATTTCCAGATCTGAATCCGATCAAAAATCTATGGTCAATTGTGAAGATGAATTCATATGAAGGTGGCAAACAATATAACAACAAAGCAGATCTATAGGAAGCAATTGAAACTACCATGTCAGAAAATGAACCTGCTGAACTAAAAAAAATTAACAAAATCAATGGATGGTAGATTACTGGCTGTAATTGAGAAGAAGAGTCACTATATAAAAATGTCAAGGATTCAAAGACTTATCATGTGTTATTAGTTCTACT
Source organism: Acanthosepion pharaonis (assembly GCA_903632075.3). Lineage (NCBI taxonomy): Eukaryota > Metazoa > Mollusca > Cephalopoda > Sepiida > Sepiidae > Acanthosepion > Acanthosepion pharaonis. Next base: position 3,903,462 of record CAHIKZ030004103.1, on the reverse strand, counting down.
GTAGGTGATGATCAATTTTTGATGATTTTATTGTCTTTTAATTGAAGTTAAATGTGATTAACTGGTTTTGCCTAATAACTTCAAATGGCAGTTTCTTTTTTAGAATACACCAAATAACGTCAATAAATCATTTTAACACTACCTAAAATTTTAACTCAGGCTTTGTTTTGACATCTAAATTGATTGTTTAAAACTTTACAATTTTTTTAAAACCAAATTTGAATTATTGATTTATATGATTTGCTTCAGATAGTGTGAGTGTGTGTGTGTGTATATATATATATATATTTATAATATTAGTGGTAAATATACACATACATATTCAAAATATATATACATAGGTGCATACACATACATATTTTTTGAATAAAAAATCCAAGAGGATAGAATCCAGGTAGAACTCAATGTCCAGGACAGAGTAAGGATATTATAAAAAGGCTTAAACACTAATATTCTGTTGTGTATGATACACCTAATTTACATAAGTGGAGTACCGACCATATAAATATGGGTTGGTACCGGAAGACGACGGAAGATTAAGAGATCGAATCCAGAGACTCTGCCCGACCAAGTACTTAGTCAACCCATTCTGCAGGAACAGTCTTCCCAAGAATATACCAAAACTACCTGTAAATATTGTGTACCTTTTTTCATTGTTTCAATACATTTTGTTACGTACATTTTGTGTTGTATTATTATTATTCCATGCTTATTCAAGCTTCAACATATTCCATGGTCATAATTTATTCCATTGGAATCGTAAATACGATCCAATTCATCAGATTTACAAATTTAAAAAGAAAACAGAAAAAACAACTCCGGAAATAAAAATAGAAATAAAATAGAGCGTGTAAGTATGAGAGTGTGGGACAAATGTTAGAGCTAAAGAGAGGGGTAACTGACAAGAGAAGGTGGGAGATTAAAACTTAACAGAGAGGAGTTTTAGAGAGGTGAGTTGAAGA